>JAASGM010000028.1:0-55693 GCA_023334215.1 Globisporangium cystogenes | reverse complement strand
TCTAAGGCGCCAGTTTAAGGCACTGGTCTGAAAGGGCGTGGGTTCGAATCCCACATTGGCCATCTTTTGCTCTTTGTCTGGTGTCTAGTGTGTGTGTGTGTTGTTTTGTTCGTTTTGTTTTGTTTGGTCTCTGTGTTTGTTTGTTGCTGCTTTCAAAATTCACTTGCCTATCCCTCCGTCCCTCAGTCACTCTTCGGAACACTTGTCTCGTGTTTAGAGGTTCTCTTTTTTTACTGCTCACATGTCCCAGACAGTACTGCGATACGCCACATTTTTGTAATGTTAGAATCTTGGAGGTCCACACAGGTAATTATTCTGATTGGGATTTTCCAATGATACTTCATGTTACAACGTGATACTTAAATGTCAGCTCTTCGAAGTTCAAATAGATGTATTGTGCACTTTTTTAATGTATGCAGGTAAGTTTAGCACTCGACACGCACTTTAGCACAAATGACGACGATTTAGCTCACGACACGAATTTTAGCGTTAACATCTACGATTTAGCGCACGACACAAATGAACGACTACGAATTCGAGCACGGCACAACATTTTAGCATGTTAGACTACGAATTAGCACACTACATAAAATTTCAGCATGTAATGCCATGGTTGGGCACACGACACGAACTTTAAGCATGACATACTATGATTGAGCACACGAGATACATTTTTAGCATGAACGGATTCGATTTAGCACACGACGTGGACTTTTAGCATGGAGGGATTAGCCACTACCACCATATGAAGCACCAACAGACATGACGACACTCCGCCAGCGCAGCTCCGCCGAAGGAGCCGCTGGAGAGACCGACAACCCCACAGCGTTCGACAAGTTCGCGCCCCAAGCGCACCGCCTGACGTACTTGGTGCCGTCCGTGCACTGGCTGAGCGAGTACAACTGGTCGCGCGACCTCGGCTGCTCGTCATCTCGTGCATTACGGTGACCGTGATGCTCATCGCAAAGGATATCTCGCTCTCGACCATCATGCACCTGCCGGCGCACCACGGGCTCTATACGGCGGCCACGTCGGCGTTCGTGTACACGCTCGGGTCGTCGACGATGCTCTTGGTGGCGATCGGCTCGGAAGTCGCGCTGCTCGTGGGCACGATGCTGAGCTGGATAGAGAGCGAGAAGGTGCGCATCACCACGGGCATCATGTGATGAAGCAGGTTCACCGGAACCAGTGCGCGTGGCGTCCATGATCCCGGCAAGCTGAGACAAGCTATGGGAGCAAGCTTCCTCGGCAGGCTTTGAGAAGCAAGACACTCAATCAAGCTCCTCTGGTCAGTACCTCACGCTGTGTTTCTCCCTTTGGCTCTTTCAATCCGGGGGTCACTCAGGCAGTACCACGGCTTGCCTTCTACCACCACAGACGAACGTCCTCGGGACACCACTTGCGGGTTGCGGACGTACGAGGCACACACTCAATGCGCCACACGCACACCAGCTGAGCTTTTTACGGCTCACTGAGGCTTTCACACGTCAACGCGAGAGCGCCTGTTACTCTCGCGGACACTGGTCAACGCTCGGTTTTTGCAGCTGAGCGGACCTCTGGTCAACGATCTTAGCACCGAGCTATCGATCGGACCTCACTCGCACCTCGCTTTGGGACTCCTGGTCAACCTTAACTCGGCGTGACAGTCTCGGGACCGCCACAGATTCACACACGTGCACACTCACACCCAAACTCTCGTAACTCGCTCTTTTTATATGAAACTCCACTCAGGCTCCAGCTTATGCGTAAGCTGGCATCCTCGTGTGTATGGGGGCACCCAGATGAAGTACCAGGTCACTGGCCTCGCCAGCTTCCCGATATACGAAGGGGAACGCTTAAACTCGTCACTCGGAACACAGCGTCACGCTAACTCTGCACTGCCACACTCAAGACCCAGCTTAACACGTAAGCACACACACACTGATGCAGGCGTACCGAAGCTGAGCGTCTTGAAGAGGGAGGAAGCGGAGGGAAGCTTGAGCTGGGCTCTGGGAGGCGAATTCGAGACTGTATTTTTCAGAGCCAGCCGCGTGGCCGGCTCTTAGAGTTTTGGACCTCCTAACCTAATAGAAGCTCCTACTCCCATATCTAATTCCTTCCTATGATGATATATGCAGGACCTCTAAGACACGATAAAAGGCCGATCGGACGACTCAGACTCAGAAGCTGGGCTTTCTCGCTCCTGCCAGTCAGCTCACTTCGTTAGCTGACCGGGCAGGCGCGAGAGCGCGCCCCGCTTCGTCACAATCATGTTCTCATTCCTCTCGGGCTGCATCCTGCTGGCGTTGCGGTTCCTCAACCTGAGCCAGATCGCCGACTTCTTCTCGCGGCCGGTCATGGGCGGCTTCATCTCGGCCGGCAGCTTCCCCATCGCGCTCGCGCAGGTGCAGAACGGCTGCAGATCACGGTCGAGCACGCGACGTACCCGCCGCAGACGGTCTACAAGTTCGTCCAGGGCGTCAAGAAGACCAACAAGTACTCGTTCTGGGTCGGCACGCTCTCGATCTTGTTCCTCTCCGGTCTCCGATTCACCGAGAAGCGCTACTTCCCCAACCCGATCATCACGCGCTTGTTCGAGTAGGGCTCGCCGAAGGCCAAGATCGACGGCGCCAGCCACATCAGCACGCCCGTGCCGGACGACGTCGGCGCCCGGCCTCCGGGACTACAGCTACGGCTTCTCGCTCACCGACCAGCAGTACCGGAGCCTGCAGCACGAGCGCGCGCAGCTCCAGCGACAGCACCAGCGCCAGCACCAGCAGCTGCCGTCACGCGCACCCAGGACTGGCGTGTCGCCGTCATCCTGTAAATCGCGCGCACGTTGTGCGACCTCGGGCCGCTGCTCGTGTGCGTCTTCGGCGGCTTCGTGGGTTTTCTAGCATTGTCGCTGTCATTCGCAAGCACCACACGATCACACTGCGCGAAGATCAGAGGCACCGGTGAGGAGGTCCGATCCTGGCATTCGTGTAAACGCGAACGAGTAGCACATCTTGTCGCGAGTATTTGGGACAATGAGAAGGGGTCAGGCCAGTACTGTGACAGTGTCCGCTTTCGGGCGGAGCAAGCGACGTCACCACAGACGCGAGGAGAGAGCACGCATGAATAGAACTCTGAAGTGCACCATGCAACTCATGTCACTCTTGCTTTTAGCAACTGCAAACCAGGATGCCAGTACTCCGAAGCTGGACAGCGCTGGCAGAGAACGTGACCTCCGCGCAGCGCAACTTGGTGATGGATATGTTCAAGTCGAACTCGACAAAGAAGAGCAACACCATCCGCTGCCAGTTGTGCTCGTCAAACCGAGACGACCACGTTGTGAGATACACGCTTCACCGCTGCACTTCGAGGACGTGTGAACCTGAGCGGTCGTGCATATGGCAAGCCAAGACTCTGACCTGCATGGCGACGGATGTGGCGAGCGTGCACACCTGCGGAGTTCACCTCAGCAGTGCATCGCCTCCACAGCGTGGGCAACTCGGTCGTGGGACGAAACGAACTGCTAGAGAGCTCATCCAGAACGACGTCACTTCAGCACGGATCCGGCCAGCGCTCTTGGAGACGAGCGGCGGCGACACACGTTCCCTCCCCTCACTTCGAGCACTGCAAAACTTCACCGCCTACGAGCGAAGACGTCAGGGGCAAACTGATCAAGTGGCAGATGTCGAGGCGTTCCTCAAGGCGCACGCGTTTGCCGAGGATCTCGCAGACGACGAACCTTTCGCTTTCGGCTTTCGCGAGAGCTCTGACGGTCTCCCCGTTGTGGGACTCGGGTCGGATGGAGATTCACTTCTCATCGCCTTTACCACCAAGCGTCTGCTCGCAAACCTGCACCACACCGCCGAGTACCCAATGCACATTGACGCAACATTCAAGACGAACCAGCTCGGGTACCCGTTGATCGTCTGCGGCGTGTCCGATCGGACTCGCTCCTTCCACCTCGTGGCGCTCGTTGTCTCCTCGCAGCTGACTCAACAGTGTCAGGCGAGCGCACAGAAGCACATCCTTTTAGCGTACCAGCACTGCTACGGCACCACACCTGCTCTTCGCTACTGCATGGGCGACGGCGACCGCGCTCAGCTCAACGCGTTTGTTGCGATTTCTCCCGTTCATGCGCTACCAACCGAGCACACGTACCTGATGTGCTACTTCCATGTGGTGATGGCGGTGGAGAAGAAGCTGAAGACTTCATCCGTCTCGGTGTCCTCGCGCCCCATTGTGTACTGGCACATCAACAACATGCATTACAGCAGATCTGTCGAAGAGTACGAGACGCACGCTGCAACGGCTTTACATACGTGGAGATCACACAACGGTCTCACCTCCTTCGCCGAGTACTTTCGCGAGACTTGGATGACGCCTCCATTCAACAACTGACAGTGCTTCTGGACCATGCCTGGCTGCGCAAAGACGAACAACCCAGTTGAGCAATTCAACAACACTCTCAAGTGCGATTACACACTTCGTAAGCGACTCAAGCTCACAGCTCTGCTTGAGAAGATCCGCGCCTGCTGCGCGTGGACCCCCGCCGTCGGCCGTGCAGCTGAGTTCCAGAAGGTGGC
This sequence comes from Globisporangium cystogenes, assembly GCA_023334215.1. Classification (NCBI taxonomy): domain Eukaryota; phylum Oomycota; class Peronosporomycetes; order Pythiales; family Pythiaceae; genus Globisporangium; species Globisporangium cystogenes. The sequence goes on along the minus strand of JAASGM010000028.1, from coordinate 51,137 downwards.
GCGGCCGTCAAAGTTGGTGCTCAGCCGCACATCCGAGCTCTCTCATGGCGGCTTCCTCGTGCTGGTGGAACCGTCTCGCGTGTCGGTGGCGTACCTGTTGTCGGATCCTGTTGACGTGAGGGTCTTGCAGACAGCAGCGCCAGTGTCAACTCGAGCGTCGCGTTCAGTCCGCAGTCATGGAGCAATGGAGATTCGCGAGCAACCTGCAGACGGGTGGCTCGTCAGCACTGACGAACGAAGCTGTAGCTGCAACATCTTCTACAAGTACGCATTCTGATGTCACCTCCAGTTCGCGCTTACCTCGAAGGTCGGCGAACGCTGCGCGTCAGCAAGCACCAGAGAGCCAGCACCAAGCGTGGAGCGCGTCTTCGTCGCTCGCGGTGCGAGCAGCAGCGGCCGACCGAGAAGTGCTGGCCCAGCTCTTTCGAGAACATGATACTCAACACACTACATTACACTTTCTCTCACAAATACACACTTCAACTACACACGCTGGGCACTCTCACACAAACACAACACTCGAACACTACACACTACACACTCTCACACAAACACAACACTCGAACACTACACACTACACACTCTCACACTAACACAACACTAACACTACACACGCTATACACTCTCACAGCTGTACGACACTCCAACACTACACACTACACACTCTCACACTAATACAACACTTAAACTACACCTGCTAGCCACTCTCACACCAATACAACAATCAAACTGTACACACTACACACTCTCACACCAATACAACAATCAAACTGTATACACTACACACTCTCACACTTATACAACCCTCAAACTGGACACGCTATCAACTCTCACACGTATACAACACTCAAATTGTGCACACTAGCAACTCTAACACCAATACATCACTGAAACTGGATACCCTATCAACGCTAACACCAATACAACACTCAAACTGGATACCTTAGCCACTCTCACACTTATACAACACTCGAACTCTGTTGCTAGCTACATTCACACATATTCAAAGCTGGAACTGTTCTCGGTTGCAATTCTCTCACTTGTGTTACACGTCTCTCCTGCATACACCACTCTTACACAGCTCAACACTGTGTATGTCTTGGTCTCTCTATGAAGTAACATTCCCAAGGATACATGTCCCAGTCATTTCCCCCAGGGAGTGTTACTTCAACCCTTTGCTTAGTTGGATTTTTTTTACCTTAACCACACTATTTTGAGGTGTGTTGTAATTTTTATTGACTGTGTGTTTTTCATCCTGGTTGTGTGTTTTTCAGAGTTTTTGTGTGTTATTCACATTTCTTCCCCACGAAGCAGGCTAGTTCGACAAAAAAATGATTAATACTGTGCTATATTTGTAAAATTGTAATATGTGACTTTTACTTCGGAAATACCGATAACTGAAAATAAACTAGTGCAGATTGCCTATTCATGCGACATTCGAGTAACATACGAATTGTGTCCTGAAATTGACCTGCAAGACTGTTGGTTCACATCAGCTCGAAGCGGCGGCATGGTGCTGTACGTGGTGGGACTCGGCCTCGGCGACGAGCAGGACATCACGCTGCGCGGCCTGAGCGCCGTGAAGAAGGCCAAGAAGGTTTTCCTGGAGAACTACACGTCGGTGCTCGGCATCGAGCTCTCACGGCTGGTGCGTGCGCAGTGAGCTGTAGAGAGGCATTGTTGGCATTCGCGCATGTGGAAGGGCGAGTGACTGGACTCATTGCGCGTGACTGGCCATTGGTTGCCTGACGTTGGTGCTGCTGCTGCTGCGCAGAGCGAGTTCTACGAGCGCGAGGTGATCCTCGCGGACCGCGACTGCGTGGAGACCGGGGCCGACCAGATCCTAGAGCACGCCAAGGACGACGACGTCGCGTTCCTCGTGGTCGGCGACCCGCTCTGGTGCGTGGAGTCAGCTGGCACCGTCTGTGGAAGCAAGCAGTCGTGCGCGTGCACTGTGCTGACGATGGTGCTGCGACGGCGTGTTGGGTGGTGATCTCGCGTGACTACAGCGCGACGACGCACTCGGACCTGATCATCCGCGCGAAGGAGCTCGACATCAGCGTGCACGTGATCCACAATGCGTCTGTGATGGGCGCCGCCGGCTCGTGCGGACTGCAGCTCTACAGCTTCGGGCAGACGATCTCGATCCCGTTCTTCCGCGACGAGTGGCGTCCCGACAGCTTCTACGAGAAGATCCTGTACAACAAGAAGGGCGGCATGCACACGCTCTGCTTGCTCGACATCAAGGTGAAGGAGCCGGACTTCGACGCCATGTGCCGCGGCCGCACCGTGTACCTGCCGCCGCGCTTCATGACCGTGAACCAGGCGCTCGAGCAGCTCATCGAGGTGGAGGAGAAGCGACAGGAGGGCGCCTACTCGCGCGACACGCTATGCGTGGGCATGGCGCGCCTCGGCCAGAAGGACCAGACGATCATCGCCGGCACGATGACGGAGCTGCTGACGGCGGACTTTGGCGCGCCGCTCCATTGTCTCGTGATCGCCGGCGACGTGCACGCGCTCGAGGAGGAGGTTCGTGCAATGACTTGTGGTTGTGTGTGCGTGTCAGTTGACAGCACCAGAGGAGGATAAGCAAGGAGCTGACTGTTCGTCTGCTCTGCTTGCGCTCGTGGTGTTGCAGATGCTGCAGATGTTCCGCATCTCGCCAAAGTGAGTGAGCGCGTGCTGCTGCTGCTTCTGTTGCATCGTGCTCGGCTGTAATCACACTCCGTCGCCTTCGTTTAGGAACTGCTCGTGTCGTTCGTTCGCTCGCCTTCAGCCTTCCGCCCTTGGCGCGCTGCCCACTCGGCGTCGTCATGCGCCGCAGTTCGTCGTTCGTCCGCGCCGTTGGCTTATGACCCGATTGTCCTCTCCAACATATCGGCCACCGGAACCCTCTCGAAAGTGTTTTGCAAAGCCACGATGGTCCGTCACGTCGTTCGGTTGACTTGCTTCAAGTGTGCGATATAAGGGCGTCTGGCACGCGCTTTCTCCCTCTGCAAGAGCCGCCACCTTCAACACTCCGCTTGATTCACTCCATTCACCGAAGCTCCAGAGCTCCCAGAGGCTGAAGCACGCCGAGTGGAGGAGCTGCCTGCCTGCCTGCCTGCCTGCCTGCGTGCCTGCCTTGTGCCGCCGGCCATCACTCTCATTCAGAGGCGCAAGTGCCTCGTCCGCCGCCGCGCATTCTGCTATCCGCCGCCCCATGGCCGAGTCGCTTCCCGCCGCCAGCGCGCTCGCCGCCGGCTACAGCGCCGCGCGCCGCCGCCTCGCGCGCGCGCTCTTCCCGCGCGTCATGGAGTACAAGATGATCTCGCGCGAGCGCGAGAAGCACGAGTTCATGCCAGTCGTCTACGTCATCGACCGCTCCGAGAGCTGGCGCGCGCGCGTGCCCGCCTTCCTCGAGCGCGCCATCGTGCAGGCGTACGTCGCGCCGCTCCTGCTCCAAGGCGGCAGCCAGCGCGACAAGCACGCGCGCCTCGCGCTCGAGCTGCGCCGCCGCACGCAGCTCATGGACGTCGCGGCCGCTGGCGTCTGCACCGACGAGGCGCGCTACAAACTTGGCGTCTTCGTCGACTTCGCCGCCGTGGCGGACGCGCGCGAGCAGTCGGACCTTTACCAGGTCGTGCGCGCGATCGCCAGCACGCTGCGCGAGGCGACGCACCAGCGCGCGCTCGTCGTCCCCGTGACGATGCACTTTTGCGCGAGCGGGAGCTTCGTGAACGTCAACCGCTTCGCCGGCGTCCGCTACGGCGCGCCGGTGCTGCTCGAGGAGCGCGACATCGCGACGTTCGCGCAGGACCCGGCCGAGTTCGTGCAGCACATCAGCGCGCGGCTGAGCGCGTCGCTCAAGATGCAGCCGCCGAGCACGGCCACGCAGATGGAGATCCTGCGCCTCTCGCGCACGCTGCACGTGTACTGCGCCAAGGTCTTCCGCGACGACTGCTTCTCGCGGCGCCAGATCGCGTCCATGAACGAGGAGATCCTCCAGATCCACTTCCGCACGCGCAACCACCCGGACATGCACGTGCTCAAGGACAAGATGGCCACGTACTACCGGATACTGCGCAAGTGGCGGCTGCGCGACGAAGACATCAACTCGGCGGCGATCGAGAACCACCCGTCGAGCCAGAGCACAGTGTATCTCGTGTGGGTCGCTGTGATCGTGCTGGAGCGCGTGCTGACCGCTCCCGGCCACCTCTTCCTGTCGGGAGTGACCGACTTGATGTACCGCCCGCAGCAGCAGCGCAAGCAAAGCGCGCTGGCGCTGATGCTCTCGGCGCTGTTCAAGTGCGCGCTGGCGCTCATGTCGCTCGGAGTGCTCCTCCGCCTCGCGCAGTCGAAGGAGGTGTTCTGGGGGCTCGCGACGCTCGCCGCGCTGCTGTCGATCGTCCACGTGGTGAAAGACTCGCTCGGCTACCGCGAAGTGGCGCAGCACCTGAAGAAGCCCCAGTTCTACTTGATGGACTCGGCCGAATTGAAGGAGCTCAAGGAAACGCGAGCAGTGCTGGCCCGTCGGATCCACTCGCTCGTCGCGCACTACCTGAGCACCGACCTGCCTCAGCCCGTGCTGCAGGACCGGGCGAAAGCGTCCGCGGACGACACTGTGCTGCCAGACAACGACGAGTACACGCTGAACCCGCACCACAAGATATTTATCAACGCGCCGCGGTCGTACCCGCTCGCGTACACGCGCGAGATCCAGGACCCTGCCGTTGTGCGCGAGGTGGTGTACGCGCCGAAGATGCTACGCGACGAGACATGGCGGACGATTTACGAGACTCTTGCGCCGAATCACCTCCGGTTCAGCGCGCTGCTGGTGAATAACAAGGGCGACAACCTCCCGATGCACGAGCTGCTGCAGACGCCGCTCTTCAACGCCGTGCTGACAGCGTACGTGACGTACCAGACCCAGCCGACTTCCTCGGATGAAGAGCGAGAGCAAGACACCGTCCAGGGATGCGGCGGCGGCGCGCAAGTCGCAGATGTAGCAGCAGCTGCGAGCAACGCCTTCGGAGACTACGGATCTGCAGAAGCTGTCATCGACGCAGCTCTCCAGCTGGCGCAGGAAGAGGACGAGCTGAGCAGTTGATGTTGTACAGGAGGGATAAGGCGAAACAGCGTGTAGATTGGTTGATGTCGTTGCTAGCACTATCTTCCAGGCACTGCTAGTGATGACCAACTCCTGCGTAGCGACGACAGAACGCACTCGCGTCAGCGCCAGCACCACGTGAGCAGAGAACCGCCAGCACTTGTCATACCGAAGGAGCGAGCAGAGGGCTGCCCAGGAGGTGTGGACCCAAACTGCCGCTGCAGGCTGTCATCGAGCCGCTGCGGGCTTCCGACGCCTCCAACCTTCCCCTCCGATCCAAGAAGGAGCTTGTCGATCGTATCGCCCGACCTGTACGCCGTCACGATCATTGGTGCATGAGCCCACTTACCACACAACTCACACGCTCTCCTCTCACGCGGCAAACCTGGCGCCGGAACTTGATCCTGGTCCTAACGCTTTCGGCGACGGCAGCTTCGGGTTCCCAAAGATGTCGAGCTGGTCGCGGAACTTGGCTTCTTCGGCTTCGAACATGTTCTTGCGGTGGAACGAGTCTCGCGTCACCTGCCCTTCGTAGCTGCTCGAGAACCCTGCGAGCTCCTGGAAAGCGCTTGAGCCGCAAATGAACCCTTCGTCGGACTTGGGGTCGAGCATCGAGGGCTTCTTTGTGCGCGGCGACACGACAGTCAGGTTCTGGGCCTGGAGCTGCCGCGCGACCTGCGCTGCCTGGAAACCCTGGAGCTTCTTCTGTATCAAGTCACCGACTCGATCTGTGATGCCGAGATCTGCGCAGCACTCGTAGATTAACCCTACTTTCGAGTTCTGCGCGGAGGATCCGTCAGTCAACTCGTCCGCTCGAAGCAGTTCGAGCACACAGTTTGTTTGCTATGTACGCCGTCCGCACCAGAGCGTACACATCACGCTGCAGCTTGTCGTTGTGCGTCTTCAGTTCTTCGATGAGCTGTCTGCTCTCCATCGCCTGCATCCGCTCCACGGCGGTGAGATGCATCCTCAACGACCTCGACGGTGCTCCAAGCAGCAGCACGCACCTCGCGCATCCATTGGTTCACGTTCGGGTCGAACTTCCTCGGGTCGGCGCCATTCGCGCCTGGCATGGGAAACATGGTCGCTGCTGCTGCCGCTGCTGCTCGTGTGCGTGGTCGAGTTCGAGATCGTGCAACGAGAAACAAGTACAGTATCGAAATAGACAACTTTATCCATCGATCCCCAGTCACGAGAACAAGTGTCAAGTACACCATCGGAAGGACAGCAAGTGAGAGCTCCCTGGTTCGCACAGAGATCGCGAGGACCACCGGTGGCAGCTTCTGCACACTGCCAACCCGAAAGCGACTGTAGACACTGAATTGAAACACGTGCTCAGCATTTCAAAAGAAGTTGGCGAACATCGCCGGCGGGCTCCGTCGTCTAGTGCTTGACCCACTTGTCCTCGCGCTGCACGGCGCGGTCGATGATGACCGTCTGGCCGTACGGGTTGTAGCGCGCGTGGAACGGCTTCTTCAGGTCCTCGCAGAACTCGCGCATCTTCTGACGCGCGTCCGCCTGACCGAGCAAACGGGTTCGGTGTCAGTCAGTGTGTGAAGGAAGCAGATACTTCGCCACCCGCAGATACACCACACACGCACCAGGCTCTCGGCGGCGTAGTACACTGGCTGGTACGTCGTGATCGGATACTTCTGCTTGCAGGCAGTAAACGGGTCCCACGGCCGGACCTCCGGGTACTCCTCGACTCCCCCAGCCGGACGCGTCGGCGAGCACGCGTACTCGAGCTCTCCGAAGCTCGAGAGCAGACCAGCTCCGTATGCCTTGTACTCGCCGTTCTGCTTGGTGAGACCGTACTCGACAGAGAACCAGTAGCACTGTCGTCACACAAACAAGCAGCCAAGCACGCTGCGTCAGATCTCGTTGGCCATAACACCACAGTATCGCCTTCGAGATTGGCACACACCGTAGCCAAGCGCTCGATCTCCTCGTCAGACGCTCCGAGCGACGCGAGCCCGATCTCGTGCGAAAAGTCGGCGAAGTCAGGGTCCTGTGACGGCAGCACGACGCAGACCGTGAGTGCCGTGTAGTAGACACACTGACTCGGACCATCGGCGCAACGAACGAACCGCGAACATTGGTGCATGCCCCATCAGTTCGTGGCAGATGTCCGGCTCCGGCGTGTACAGTGGCATCGAGTGATGGCGAATGTACTGGAGGCAGCAAGAGAAGAGCAATATGAGCAACTGGTAAGGGGATCTCGCTTGCACCACACCCACAACAGCGCGCATCAACCTGCGTGGAGAAGAATACTCGGAACGCCAGCCCGTTGAGAAAGTCGCGCGACGACAGCAGACCGCCGACCGGACGCAGCGTGAACCCCGTGCACTCCTTCAGGAAGTTCGAGATGTCCTGCTGCTGTGGAATGTTGTCCACCGCGTAGCCGCAGTTGTTCTCGAGCAGCGGAACGATGTAGTTGAACTCGTCACACGCGTGGCGCTTCCACAGGTCCTTCATGCGCGCGTAGATGATGCCCCACGTCTTCGTCTGTTGGTCGGTCGCGTGGAAAGCAGACGCTGTCAGTCAAGAGGGTACCAATGTTGCTGCGCATACCGACACTGTAGAGCCTCACCTCGTCCTCAGTGTACTCGAGGCGCGGGATCGAGTCGCCTTGGCGGTAATTCTCGGCCATCTGCGCGAACGTGTCACGGCGAGCACGGTAGACCTTGTCCTGCACAGCGGAGGAGGGGACACCCGTGAGCAACTTTGAGAGATGCGAGGCTCAATGTCGGAGGCGCGTGTCTGGTCGTACGTTGAAGCCCGGGTGGTCGGATTCCAGGTCCGTGCCAGCGTCCAGCGTCTGATGTCAGCAAGATCAGCAGTAGGCGCATGAGGATGGCGTCGTCTCTCACGCGAGCAGCGATTCCACAGCTAACCTGCGACACCGAGCGGTCGAGCTCGTTGATCTTGCGCGGGAACCACGGCACTGCGCACCGACGGACGTGCGCGTCAGTCGTTCCGACTCACTCGCCGAGTCAGCCTGTCACACACGAGCGCCACACGCACCCTTCTTGTCGTGCAGCACCATGAGCACGAGGCTGTTCTTCTTGAGGTCGTCCATGAGCCCGTCGACCGGCGCGTCGCCGCGCTTGCCGTCAAAGTCGATGTAGAACGAGTAGTTCTGGTTGTAGCCCTTGGACGGACGCGACTCGATGCGCGTCATGTTGACGTCGTGCTTCCAGAAGAACTTGAGGATCTCCTGGAGCGAGCCTGTCGAGGAGAGCGCAGCGTCAGTTGACAGTCGGCAGGCGGCAGCTTGCGGCCGAGTGTTGCGCGCATGACGCGAACGACGCACCCGGACCGTCCTCGACCTCCACGAGGATCGACGTCTTGTTGTTGTCACCGACCGTGTAGAAGCGCTTGTTCGCGGCGGCGAGCGGCGCCGCGTTGCGCGCAGCCAACTGCCAGAGAGCAGGTCGTGAGTCGTTGTCACCTGATAGCTCTGATGGCGGCAGGAGACGCACCGGATGCGCGCGGGCGGCGGCGACGTGGGCACGCTGCAGAAGCGAGCGGAAGAGCATTGCGGGCGGCGACTGGTGTGCGGACGTGAGTGCGTATGCGGAGCGCGGCGAATGCGCAAGTGAGCTTCCAAGTGCGAGTTGCGTCGGCACCAAGCGATACATTGAAGTTTCAAGAAGAGCAAATAACTAAACGTATTGCTCTGTCTTCACACCATTTTTCCAAGCAGGAGATGCCGAGGCATTAAGTGTCGTCCAATCCTAAATGCACTGATATAGCATATGTCAATTTGAATAAGAGCAGCAGGGCATTATGATCGGGACAAAAGCGACTGTCCTCATACTGTAGTCGTTTCGAGGTCAGTAAATTCATGTTGTAAGAGCATAGTGAAACCAAGCTACAGTCAAAGTTTTGGAATATATTAACAAAGAATTAAGCTCAGCTTCACTATGGCCATCTAACGAATGAAAACGACACTCATCATAAGGACTAAGATATAAAAACAGTTTTTCAACCTGGTATTACTAACTTAGTGTCGTTATTCCGAAAATGGTCGTCACACGCGCTGTTAGGATTCGAGGACCAGTACGAGTTTGATAGTGAGAAAAATGTCAGTTGACTGTACGCGTCAGGGACCAGTACGACTACAGTCTTGAGTCGATTTCATCACTATTGAACTTGCAGTACAATACAATCTGTATTTCTTCACGCATGACTCGCTGCCCACATTCATTTTCCAAGTCTCCTCTCGAAGCTCGTATTTGTAATAATCGAACCTTAACCTGTAACCCGGCAGACCGGTGTTTGCATCTCGAGCGAGCCAAGGCTTCTCCAAGTCCAAAGCGCTTTTCGCTGTCGCTCGCCCACCCAGTCGCTAGCCTCGCCTCGCTGCGCTCCCCCCTTCTCTCCCCCCTCGCGATGAAGCTCACGGTCAAGACCCTGCAGGGCGTCGCCTTCTCCATCGACGCGGAGCCCTCGGACTCGGTGCGCGCTGCTGCTGCTGCTTCGCCCCTCTCGTCGTCCGCCAGCGCGATCTTTTCTCACGATCTTCTCGAATCTTCGGCAGGTCGCAAGCGTGAAGGCGACGATCGAGGCGCAGCAGAGCTTCCCCGTGGCGCAGCAGAAGCTCATCCACGCCGGCAAGGTGCTCAAGGACGACAGCCCCCTCGCCGAGTACAACGTCAAGGAGAACGACTTCCTCGTCGTCATGGTCACCAAGGTACCGCCCGTCGATCACGCGAACTGGGTTGAGACGTGAAACTGACGCGCTGCTGCTGCTGCTGCGACTGTAGCCGAAGGCTGCGAAGCCGGCTGCGGCTGCTCCCGCGGCGACGCCGGCTCCTCCTGCTGCTGCTGCGGCGGCGGCTGCTCCAGCGGCGGTCGCGGCGCCGGCTGCGGCTGCTGCTGCCGTGGCGGCCCCGAGCACGTCCGCCGCTTCGAGCAGCAGCACGGCGACCGCGCCCGCGGTGTCGACGCCTTCGCCGGCGCCGGCCACGACTGCGACGGCCGCGCCGTCCAGTGGAATTGTGGTGGTACGAAGCTGCTTGGTGGCTGCTGGCAGGTCGCCGCCGTGAGCAGCGTCCTCACTGTCGTGTGTCTCCCTTCTCTAGGGTGAGGAAATGAGCGCGACGGTGCAGCAGCTCATCGAGATGGGCTTCCCGGAGGACCAGGTGCGCCAGGCGCTGCAGGCGGCGTTCAACAACCCGGACCGCGCGGTCGAGTACCTGATGAACGGCCTTCCGGAGCACGTGGCGGCGCCGACTGCTGCCTCGACGGCTGCTGCTGCTCCGTCGGCGGCTGGCGGCGTGGCGAACTCGCTCGAGGCGCTCCGGAATCACCCGCAGTTCGACGCGCTTCGGCAGCTCATCCAGTCGAACCCTGCTGCGCTCCCGGCGGTGCTCCAGCAGATCGGCGGCCAGAGCCCGGAGCTCCTGCGCTTGATCCACCAGAACCAGGACCAGTTCGTGGCGATGCTGAACGAGCCGATCACGGCGCCGTCTTCGTCCGCGCCGGCCGCGACTGGCGGCGCGCCGCTCGACTTTGGCGGGCTCGGCGGCGGTGCGATGCCGACGCCGCAGCAGATCCAGCAGCTCGTGGACTCGCTGAGCCCGGAGCAGCAGGCGCAGATGGCCGCGCAGATGGGCATGACGCCGGAGCAGTTGCGCGGACTCTCGCAGATGCTGAGCAACCTTCCTCCTGGCGCCATGGAGCAGATGATGGCGTCGATGGGCGGCGACGGCGCTGGCGGCGCGCCGAGCGGCGGCGGCCACCGCATCATGCTGACAGAGGAGGAGGCGGCGGCGATCGACCGCCTGTGCGACATGGGCTTCGACCGCAATGAGGCGGTGCAGGCGTACCTCGCGTGCGACAAGAACGAGGCGCTCGCAGCAAACTTCCTCATGGACAGTATGTCAGACAGCTTTGGTGGCGGCGGCGGCGGCGGTGGCGCGAGCGGCGGCGACGACAACGACGACATCTACGGATAAGCGCGCTCGATAATCTAAGCCCAGCGCCGGGGCCGCCTGCCTCCTCCTGGCTGCTGGCTGCCGCGCGGCGCTGGTTGTTGTGCACCTGCGCTGTCGTCGCTCTGATTGTGACCGTGGAGATCGTGGTGGTGATTACCAAGAAGAGCGCGTCCATCAACGACGGCTGCGTCGACTGGACGGATGCAAGTTCCGCTGCGAGTCTCCAGAGACTGAACTGTCGAGCACCGTCAGTACCCGCGTCCATGACTTCTGCCGATACCTGCGTCTGGTGAAGTGGAGAGAGCGAGAGCGAGAGAGAGAGTGCAACACTGTATCATAGCAAGAGTGATGGTCGGAAAGTTGAAGTTGCTGCACATTTCTCCTACCACTTGAACAGAATGCTGGTTAGCAGCGTAAGAGCAGAGACGGTAACGATGGCTTTGGATATTGCAGCTACGTGTTCGTATCGCTCGCTCGGCTTTTCGAGTGCCTCACATATCCTCACAACGCTCGCGATGCAGGCATGTGCTCGATCTCGTCAGTTTATGCTGCTTGGAAGGAGTTTTGGCCTTCAGCGCCTCCCTTGGACTATCATCGTCACCAACTGCGTCAGTCACACCGAGCACCTCCTCCCCATCGCACTTCCCCAATCGTACATATAAGGTCCACAACATCGAGCAGACGTCTTGTCCGCGCATCTGGCGCGCTCTGCTCAGAATAGTACCAAGCTTCAAGCACCAGCACAAGCTCTTCGACGCGCTCGACGAGCGCTCGCTTGTTTCGCTTTCTCGCCGGCAAAGAACAGGAAGCGAGCGAGCGCGAAGGAGCCGACCAAGTAAGCAGCTGCCATGGGCGAAGAGGTGGAGAAGCACATCCTGCGCAAGTACGAGCTGCTGCAGAAGCTCGGCAAAGGCGTGCGTCGCGTGGATCTATCTGCTCGATGGGACTCGGAGGGAAGCTTGCACTCGGCTCGGACTCACACGCACTTGCACTCGGCTCGTAGGCGTACGGGATCGTCTGGAAGGCGATCGACAAGAACACGCGGCAGGTCGTGGCGCTCAAGAAGTGCTTCGACGCGTTCCGCAATGCGACGGACGCGCAGCGCACGTTCCGCGAGGTCATGTACCTGCAAGAGCTCAACGGCCACGCGAACATCATACGCCTGCTCAACGTGATCAAAGCCGACAACGACCGCGACATCTACCTGGTCTTCGACTTCATGGGTACTGTGTGCGCCGTGATCTACTCAGCTTGTGCTCGTATTCGGCACGCCCGCGCAACCCTCTCTGACGCCCGCGGCTCGTGCGTTGCTAGAAACGGATCTTCACGCGGTCATACGAGCCAACATCCTCGAAGAGATCCACAAGAAGTACATCATCTACCAGCTGCTCAAGTCGCTCAAGTACATGCACACAGCAGAGCTGCTGCATCGCGACATCAAGCCGAGCAACCTGCTGCTCAACTCGGACTGCCACACGAAACTCTGCGACTTTGGACTCTGCCGCTCAGTCTCGGAGATGGGAGGACCGAACCCGGTGCTCACGGACTACGTCGCGACGCGATGGTACCGCGCACCTGAGATCCTCCTCGGATCCACGCGATACGCCAAGTCTGTCGACATGTGGGCGGTGGGCTGCATCGTGGCGGAGATGGCTACAGGTCGCCCGGCGTTCCCAGGAACCTCCACGATGAACCAGCTCGAGCGCATCCTGGACGTCACGGGCCCACCGAGTTCGGAGGACATCGAGAGCATCAGGTCGCCGTTCGCGAACACGATGCTCGAGAGTTTGCCGACACCGAAGCCCAAGCCGCTTGAAGAGCTGTTCCCGAAGGCATCGCCCGAGGCACTCGACCTCATCCGCCAGTGCTTCTGGGTACGTCTTGACACGTGCTGGACGTTGACAACGAACGCTGTAATTAAGGAGCCTTTGTGTATGTGCACTACAGTTCGACCCGAGCAAGCGCATCTCGTGCGACGACGCACTTAAGCACCCGTACGTGGCGCAGTTCCACAACGAGAAGGACGAGCCGAGCGCGCCAGGACCGCTGCAGATCGTCGTGGACGACAACACCAAGTACTCGGCCGCCGACTACCGCGACCGACTCTACCGCGAGATCATCAAGAAGAAGAAGGAGGTGCGGAGACGCACGCAGGGCCAGGAGAGCGGCTCGGTCGCGACCTGAGAACAGACCACCCAAGGTGTAGCCATATTCGAGCTGTACTGATACACTTCGATTAAGTTCGCTATTATGCTAACTGCGCGTCACGCTTTCCTTTACTCGCACGTCCTGTTGATCGGCTGTGCACGAAGGAAGTCCAGAGGACAAGATGGCGCCGCCTGCCGTGCTCTCCTCCGCCACCGCCGCCTGCAGCAGCCTCCTCCTTCTGCACGCACGCGCCCAGCGCCTGCTTCCCACTTTTCATCGCTCGCTGGCAGCTGATGACGTTGACGGCGACGACGACGATGACGACAGCGTCCCCAGCCGCGAGCTGCGCGCCGCTGCCACGAAGCCGGTCGACGACCTCGTGCGCGAGCTCCCGGGACTCGACCCGAGCGCGCAGATCACGCAGCACGCAGGACGCATCGCGCTGCGCAGCGGCGAGCGCAACCAGATCTTCTACTGGCACTTCCCCGCGTCGAAAGCGCCGGAGAGCGCGCCGCTCGTGGTGTGGCTCAACGGCGGCCCTGGCTGCTCCAGCATGCAGGGGCTGTTCCTGTACGCAGCGCTTGCTCCACCACTCACGCAGTCTCGCTCTGATGCTAACTGGTGTGGATAATGGCTGTGGATGCATGTGCAGAGGGATCTCGCCGTTCAAGCTCGTGAACGGGACGCACGTCGAGCTCAACAAGCACAGCTGGCACCACAGCGCGAACGTGCTCTTCATCGACCAGCCCGTGGGGACGGGGATGTCGGCCACGCGCGGGAACGCTGTTCGCAGGGACGAGGAGGGCGTCGCGGGCGACTTCTACGACTTCCTGAGCCAGTTCCTGCTGCGCCACATGGAGTACCTGTCCGTGGACCCGGAGACCAACAAGCAGATCTCGCGCGACGTTTTCTTGTTCGGCGAGTCGCACGCCGGGCGCTTCATCCCGCAGTTCTCGACGCACATCCTCGCGCAGAACAGGATCCCGTTCAAGGACGCGGACATCACGATCCGCCTGAAGGGCGTCGGGATCGGCAACGGCTGGGTGCACCCGCCGATCCAGTACGAGTATAGCGAGTACTCGCACGGCATGGGGCTGCTCACGTTCGGCCAGGTGCGGTCGCTCAAGGCCGAGTACGTCGACTGCGAGCAGGCGCTGCTCGCGGGCAAGTTCAACACGCCGGCGTGCTTCGCGAACATGAACGCGATTCTCCACAGCGTCAAGAGTGCAGGGGGCCTGTCGCTCAACTACTACGACGTGCGCGAGTACGTCCACTCGGTGAGGTCGTACCCGAAGGAGCAGAGCCGGATCGTCGCGTACCTGAACCAGGAGAGCGTGCGCAAGGCGCTGCACGCGAACGAGGAGGGCACGTTCCGGTTCGAGATCTGCAGCGACTCGGTGTACAATGGGCTCGCCGACTTCGACGGCGTGAGCACGCTCGCCAAGGTGCAGGAGATGCTGCGCAGCGGCCTGCAGGTGATGTTCTACAACGGCCAGTGGGACATGATGTGCAACCACCACGGCACGGAGAAGCTGCTGCTCCATCTCGACTGGAACGGCTCGAGCGCGTACCAGGCGGCGACCAAGTACACGTGGGTGACGAACGGGCGGAAGGAGCCGTCCGGGTTCGCGCAGCAGGGCGGCAACCTGACGTACCTCGTCGTCGCGAACGGCGGGCACATGGTGCCGTACGACGTCCCCGAAGTCGCCGCCGACATGATGCACAAGTTCGTGCACGGCCTCGCGTTCACCGACTCGGCGCAGGAGGTGACGAACACCCAGACGAACAGCTCGAACTTGGAGTCCGTGCAGTGCGCCGCTGGGGGAGACGCCGTGGCGGACGACGGCTTCGCGGCGGTGGTGCAGCAGCTCGGCGTGCCGTGGATCTGGGTCGCCGTGCTCATCTCGGTGGTCAGCAGCGTGCTCGCAGTGGCCGTGACGATCCTGTTTCTCCGCACCAAGAAGCCCAAGCAGCGCGCCGGCGCACATTCGCGGATCGTGCAGGAAAGCGACGACGACGACGACGACGGCGACGGCGACGACGATGCGGATGGCGTTCGTGGTGACGTTCGAGCCTCCGAGCAGCGCAGCGGCGGCCGTCGTCGCGTGGACGACGACGACGAGGGCGACGGAGGGGTGTGAGTGCAGGTGTGAGTGCGACTGGCGCAATAGAATTTGAAAAGCTCATTTTTTTCAGATTTTGATACGCGAAGAGCATGCAGGTGATCCGCTCGCTCGCCGTCTTCGCGGCTGCGGCGCTCGCGAGTCTCGCGGACGCGCAGCTGCCGACCCCGCAGCAGCCGCCGGGCTTCACGGTCGGCAGCGGCAGCGCGGACGCCCACGTGCAGCTGGAGACGTACATCGACCTGGTGCGCGGCGAGCTCGTTGGGATCACGTGAGGTTCGCACGCGGCACTCACGCTTCCTGCTGCTGCGCGCAGATGTGCCCCGCGAGCAAGGCGGCGTACCCTGGACTCCAGAAGCTCGTGGAGTACTACAAGCCGAGCGAGCTGCGCGTCAAGTTCGTGCTGTTCCCGCTGCCGTACCACCAGCACGCGTTCACGGCGGCGGAGTCTGCGTTCACGATCACGAGCGCGCTCGGCGACGACCAGTTCACCAAGTGGCTCGAGGTGATGTACGAGAACCAGGAGAGGTGAGGAAAGCATCACGTCGCGAGTGTGGCGAGCGTGGCGGAGGACAATGGCAGTGAGAACGCTCGTGCTGGGACGCTAACTCGGACCTTGTGTGCAGCTACTGGAACAAGCAGACGAAGGACCTCACGGCCATGCAAGTGACCAACAAGCTCTTCACGCTCGCGAAGGAGACATTCCCGGCGCTCACGCACGCGCAGTGGGCCGAAGGCATGTCGGGCTTTGGCGGCACGGACGCCGACAGCGCCGCGCGCGTGGCGTGGAAGTACACGTGCTCGCGGACGGTCTCGGGCACGCCCATGTACACGCTCAACGGCGTGCCGCTGGACGCCGACTCGGACTGGAGCGTCGACGACTGGCGCAAGGTCATCGACCCGCTCGTGCAGGCGCGCGCCGCCTGAGTGTCGTGAGTATGTGGAGCTCGAGGAGCCATGAGAAGCATGCCCGAGGGCAGGAAGGAGCGGATCTTCTCGCATGTCAAATCCTAGCCAATCAGCGTTCGTAATGGCCGATTGTCGAAAATCAGCCGAGCCCACACTCGAAGATCGCCGCCCAGCAGCTCCGGAGCTCAGCAGAGGAAGATGCCGTCGCTGTGGTCGACGCTGCGCGCCGCCGCGTTCGCCGCCTCCGCGCTGCTCTGCGCCGCGTCCGCGCAGCTGCCGATCCCCGGAAAGCCGCCTGGCTTCACGGTCGGCGGGGGCAGCGCGGACGCCGGCGTGCAGCTTGAGACGTTCGTCGACCTGGTGCGAAGCGAGCGAAGACGTGCGCGTGTGTATGTGCGCAGCTCACTCACCTGAGTGCCTTCACTCTCCTTCCCCCTCCCTTCTCTCTCGGCGCTCTGGCAGCTCTGCCCGGACAGCAAGTCGGCGTACCCGGGACTCAAGAAGCTCGCGGAGTACTACGCGCCGGAGCAGCTGCGCCTCCGCTTCGTGCTGTTCCCGTTGCCGTACCACCAGCACGCGTTCGCGACGGCCGAGGCGGCGTTTACGATCACGAGCGCGCTGGGTGACGGGGAGTTCACCAAGTGGCTCGAGACGATGTACGCGAACCAGGACATGTACGTCACGCTGAGACGCACTGCTGGTGCGAAGTGCGATCGAAACTGCTCAGCAGACGCTCTGACCGGACGCTTGTTGCGCTTCGCCTCTCACGCCACGAGCAGCTTCTGGAACAAGCAGACGAAGGATCTGACGCCCGTGCAGGTGACTGACAAGCTCCGGCAGCTGGCGCAGAAGACGTTCCCGGCGCTGAGTGACGAGCAGTGGGCCAAGGGCATGACGGGCTACGGCGGCACGGACGCGGACGACCGTACGCGCACCGAGTGGAAGTACTCGTGCTCGCGCGGGAAGACGGGCACGCCGCTCTACAACCTCAACGGCGTGCCCTTCGACGCCGGGTCGGACTGGAGCTTCGACGACTGGTTCAAGGTCATCGACCCGCTCGTGCAGGCGAACGCGGGTGCCGAGGCGACGAGCGCAGCGAGCGCGGTCGTGCAGAAGAGCGCAGTGCGCATGAGCGGCGTGCCGCCGGCGACGCCTGACCGCCAGGTGCTGCACTTTGCGCGCCACCAGACGCTCTCGGCCGCCAGCGTGTGCGTGGGGGTAGCCGGCGGCGCCCGTCCGTGCGAGTTCGTGCCCGGCCGCGCCATGTGCTGCCAGGCGCACGAGGCGTGCGTGTTGCACTCGGGTTGCGCAGCGTTGGCGTAGATGTCGGCGGCGAAGGAGGAGGAGGAGAGCTCGCCGAGAGAGCTGGTGCGAAGTGATGTACGCGTGGTGGTGTGAAGCGTACATGTCCGTTAGGGATCGATCGTACATCATTGTGGGTTTTGGAACAAGGAGATCGTACATCGTTCATCGTACAGGAAAAACGAGTCTGGGCAATAAAATGTTTCAAATTTGAAGCTGAATCTAGGCAAAACGCGATCATGTTGTTGATCTACTGTTTCTAGGCAAAAAATAGACTATATTTCAGATCTAGGCAAAAAGCGACTATCTTCAGATCTAAGCAAGTGTGTCCAGAATCGACACGCGGACACGTTGCTTGCCTACGATGGTGCTGCCAGCAGGCGAGAACCTCCGACACGCAGCGCTCGGTGCGCTCGTCGCGGGCGGTGGCGTCGCGGCTACGCAGTCGCTCTTCGCGCGCAAACTGCAGGCGCCGACGTCGCTGGCGCTGGCGCTCGGCGGCTTCGTGGGTGCGCGCAGTTCTCCCTGGTTCGCGAGAGGTAGAGAGACACTCACACACGCTTTTGCTCCTGCGACTGCTGCCCGTGATGCCAATGCAGGCACCTTCCGACTCCTCGAGTCTGCTGACCGCGAGCCGGAGAGCGAGCAGTCGGAGTGTAGCGGACGCGGAGACGACAACTCGGCGCGCGCGGCAGCGGTCGCTGCGGCAGTCGCGCTGGCGCTGCTGAGCGACAAGCGCAAGAACATGTTCATCTCGTACGCGGCGATCGAGGCGATGGTTGCGCTCTCGCGGGAAAAGCAACTGGTGCCGGAGTTCAAGTACATTGGTGCGGGAGCTGTTGCGCGGGGTTAGCTAGTTAGTTGTTCGCATGTCTGACGCCCACTGACGCGGTGTTGCTGGACGATCAGAGGTGGTGCTTGGCGTCCCCGTGTACGGGCAGATCATCTACGCGTGGGTCATGCGACCCGATTTATTCGAGAAGGCGCAACGCGCGACGCTCGACCGACTCAGCACGCTCGACGCGACGGTGCTGCGGCGCATGCGAGAGCAGATCCCGACGAACGAGGCGCTTTCGCGCTGCGACGTGTTTCACCCGGAGGCGACGTGCGCGCAGTTCCACAGCGGCTTCTTCGCCCAGAGCATCCGGTTCTCGGCGCGCCTGTACATCCCGATCTACTTCGTCTCGGTCGTGCTCGCCAAGTACAAGCGGTGGCTTTGGGGGCCGCGTCCAGAGCTCTCGCGACTCCTTGTGCAGTACCTCCGCACGTGCCTGTGTCTGACGCTGACGTACCAGATCCCGATGGTCTCGTCCTGCCTCATCAGCGGCAAAATGAGCCACAGCCCCGCGGTGATCCTCTCGGGGATGGTCACGGCGCTCGGGCTGCTCGCGGAGCACGAGCGGCGGCGCGCGAGCGTGCTCAAGGCGGTCGCCGTCTACTCGCTCTGCTCCTTCGGCTCGCTGGTGTCCGCGACTGTCGGCGCGTCGCGAGGCGCGGTGAAGAGCTTCCAGTACGCGCTCTTCTCGGCGGCGCTCGCGCTGATCCTCCGGCGTCCCGAGCGCCAGAGTCGAGCGCTCATGACATACTTGTACGGCTACGACGTGGCCGCGAAGTCAGAGAAGTCCGAGAAGCCCGAGAAGGCGGCGGCAGGAGCTGTTCGCGAGGGAGCAGAGGTGGCGTCGTAGTATCAGGCGACATGCAGGCGAGCGAGATGGCGTTGAAGGAGCGGTGCTGCTTCCTCTGCGAGCACTTCTCTCTCTCTCTTCGTGCATGGAGCAGAAGGGTCGGGACGACGATGAAGCAGACGATTCCACCAGTCAGCATTCGTCGACATGGATCCGCTTCATGGCAGTCGACGGCGCGACTGTCGCGACGACCGGAAGCGCATCGATCGATCCACCAGCGCCTTCTCCGCCGCGCTTGCAGCAGGGCAACCCGGAGGCAGATCGCACTCAAGCGCTTCAAGTTCGCGAGAGACCCGACCTGATGAGAAGAAGAGGTGATCGCCAGCTGCTGCTCGCGCGCTTCTACAGGTCGCATACGCGCCGCACGGATCGGCAGTCAACTCGCCTGCCTGCTCGCCTGCTCCGTCACACATGTTACTCACCACGTTTCTCCACGAGTCGGCGACGCGCTCGCTCGCAGTCACCTCCGCCACCTCCGCCGCCACTCGTCACCTTCCTTCCTTCCGCCCCACCACCACCACCACCACCAACCACCTTGTGTTTCTTATCTGCGAAGTGCTGACGAGCGGCGAATCTGAAGCGTCAAAGCAGCCACAAAGCAGCCAGGCAGGGAAGACAGGGTACCTGAACGGTATCGTCGCCACTGCGCCGCTATTGCGCTGGCTCACTTGCTACGCTGCACTGCGCTACGCGCTGAAAAGCAAGAGGTGATGCGTTCGCGCTGCAGGTGCCACTCCAGTCGGCCGTTCACTTGCTTCCAGTATGCCGTCCAGATCTGTAAAATTCCCGTTCTCCCCGGCTTTGCGCTTTCTCGCGCGCTCCATGCTCGCTTCTGTCTGCCTGAGCAATGGTGATGGCGGCGGTGATAGGCGAGAGAAGCAGGCGCGCTCTCTGCTTGCTCGCTCGCCCTCCGCCTCCCGTCGCCACTCGCGCCGCCACAACTGCTCCAGCGCCGTCGACCGCACTCGCCCCCCGCCCGCCACCACCGCCGCCCGCATGGCGCTCGGCGACCACGTGCAGCACCCGCAGCAGAAGCCCGCCGGCGAGGCGCGCAAGCGCCGCCCGCGCGGCACTGCGTACGCGCTGCACCTCTGGGGCGCGAACGCGCGCGACTCGGGCGAGCTCGAGTACGTGCGGCGCCACGGCGAACAGCTCATCCACAAGGTGCTTAACGAGGACGAGAACTGGAAGTACGTCTCGCTCAAGCAGGTGCAGGACGTGCGCATCTACACGCCCGTGGCCGCCCCCGAGGACGACCACGCGAGCGTCGTGAGCACCACCACCGAGAGCCACAGCCACAGCCACAACAGCGACAGCAGCCGCTCGCTCTCCGGTGCGTCGGGCTCGTCCGCCAAGGACCGCGCGAGCGCGCCGCCGCAAGCGCCGCAGCCGCCGTCGCGCATGCTGCCTGGTCGCTGCGACTTCCGCGCCATGACGCGCGTGGCCGGCAGCATCGACACGATCATGGAGATCCTCGCGGCCGACGAGGACCGCGAGGCGTACTGGACCGCGCTCAACACGCACAAGGGGCTGCGCGCGAGCCAGACGTTCGGCAGCCGGCGGCTCGCGGCCGACGCGCCGTTCCCGCGCTGGAGCCAGCGGTACCTCGCCGCGCGGTTCACCAAGTACTCGACCAAGAGCGTCGACTGCTGCTTCGCCGAGTACGCCAAGCTCGCGCCGGCGAGCAAGAGCGGCGCGCTGCGGCGCGGGTTCATCTACCGGCGGTCGGTGGACGAGGGGCTCTTCGAGATGGACGCGATCAAGGCGCGCCTGGCCAAGTACGACGACGAGTGCGAGCGCATGTACATCCAGGACTGGCTGTTCGAGGTCGCCGAGACGCCCGAGCGCAACGTCTGCAAGGTCGTGCTCACGTGCTCCGTGTTCTTCTCGGGCGACTACTCGCGCTCGCTGCGCGCCGAGTTCCACGAGTTCGCGACGGACGTCATGGTGCAGATCCGCAAGGTGCTCGCCAAGCACTGGCGCGAGCTGCAGGGCGAGCCGGCCGAGGACGCCGCGCACCAGTCCGCCGCCGCCGCGATGTTCGCGAGCATCGCGCTCGGCAGCGCCAAGCCCGGCCAGGCGCGCTACTGCAGCGTGTGCTCGGCCAAGTTCTCGCTACTGCGCAAGCGCCACGCGTGCCGCACGTGCTGCGCGTCCGTGTGCTCCAAGTGCTCCAAGGTCTCGAAGCGCAAGCTCGCGGCGGCGCTTGCGGCGGAGGACGACCGGCGAGCCGCCGCGTCGGACCGCGAGTGCACGCTCTGCACCCAGTTCAGCGACGAGACGGCCGACTCGCGCTCGAGCGCGACCGCGGGTCGCGCGTACATGGCGGCGATCTCGTCGTCCGTGTCGGCGACCGAGTACGACGACGAGGACGAGGACGAGGTGGCGCTCACGAGCACCAGCCGCTCGGTCGCCGGCTCCGCGGACGTGCGCCGGAACTTCTTCGCCAACACGGGCGGCCCGGCGCGCAAGTCGCCCGCCGCCTCGGGGACGTCGTCGCTGCGCGGACTCCCGCGCAAGGAGCGCAACGACTCGGCCGAGAGCGCGAGCAGCAGCAAGAGCGCGCCGGACGCGGCGGCGGGCGTCGTGCTGCTCTCGGACCTGGACGCGCTCACGCTCTCGGGGCGCGTGCGCGGGGCCGCGGTCGCCGCCGTGGCCGCCGCCAAGAAGCGTCCGGTGCGCACCGTCTCGGAGGACAACGTGCTGCACGCGCGCGACAGCTCGCTCGACCTCGACGACCTCGCCAACTTCACGCTCAGCCTGAAGCGGAATCAGAAGTAACTGTTCTAAATATAAGCGGTACGTTACCGTGTCAACGCGTTTGGCAGTTCTGATTTGAGTATCAGCGGAGGATGCACCAGCAGCAGCACCAGCAGCACCAGCAGCACCAGCAGCGCCGCAGCATGGCGTCGTGGCCGAGCGCCGGCAGGCGGCGCAGTGCGTCGCTGGCGGCCGAGAGCAGCCGCGCGAGCCGCCGCACGCGCAAGGACCCGCGCATCTCCAGCACGTCGCCGCAGGACGTGCGCTGCGAGCTCGAGGCGCTCGAGGCCGGCGCGTTCGAGCACCAGCGCTGGTGGTCGCTCTGCTTCGCGAGCAGCGTGATGGAGCGGCGCTTCCAGCTCTACCACGAAGACCTCTCGCTGCGCTCCAGCCGCGTCGGCTGCAGCTGCACGCTCGCCGGGCTCGCGGTCATGCAGGCCGGCGCGTTCTACGACCTCTTCGTGGTCGTCGACCGCGAAGACCGCGAGATGGACGCCACGCGCTGGTCGTTCGTGCTCTTCGGCGTCGCGCTCACGGTCGGCGTCAGCGGGGCGTGGGTCGCGTTCCTCTGCAAGTGCCAGCAAGCAGGCTACGCGCTGCAGGGACGCTTCCAAGGCGTGCTCTCCGCGCTCGGCGTCTGCGTGGTGCTCGTGGTGCTCGCGCAGCCGGCGTACTCGCCGGCGTCGCTGCTCGACTCGGACTCGAGAGGCATGGACGACGCCCAGCGGTCCCACCTGCTCACAAAGACGATCCTGTTCCTGCTCATGGGACTCGGCGCCATCGCCACGGTCTGGAACGTGCAGTTCCGCACGTACGCCGCGATCGCGAGCTTGGCGTTCCTGGCGCTCTGCGGCTGGCTCGCGTCCTATCTCTCCTACGTGCAGCAGGACTGGCACGTGGTCGTGCTCTTCGTGTGCAGCCTCGTCATGCTCGGCCACGCGCTGTACCGCAGCGAGCGCAACCTGCGCCTCAAGTTCCTGCGCCTGCGGCACCTCATGCTCGAGAACATCAAGCTGTCGCAGCAGAACACGTTCATGCAGCAGCAGCTCAGCTCGCACGTGGATGCGATCGGGATCAACGACCTGCTGGACAGCGACCACCACCCGCAGCGCCAGCTCGACCTCTTCACGAACGGCGTGTCTACTGCGGCGGGCGGCGAGAGCTGGATGGAGAACGTGCTCAAGGTGCTCTGCCAGCTCAAGCTGAACCACAGCAGCAACGACGACATGAGCCGCGACCTGGACTTCGTCATGCAGACGCTCACGTCCGAGCAAGATCTGTTCCTCGAGAACCGCGCGAGGCGCACGCGAGGCGTCACGGCGCAGTCCCGCGCCGACGAGACCGGCTGGCTCGCGCTCATCGAGGAGCAGCGGCATCGACGCCGCAAAAGCTGCGACCTCGGCGTCGTGCTGAGCGTGCCGGTGGTGAAGACTATCCGACGCACCGACTCGGGGCTGCGGCAGACCGTGCTCACACAGGTGGAGAACTACCTGCTCGCTGGACAGCGCCACACGAGCGCGCCGCAACTGTCCACCGTCACCGCTGCGTCCGACCCAAGCGCCGGGAAGCTTGGCCGCGAACCGAACGCGCTCTTGTCGGACGGAACGTGGTCGTCGAAGAAGCTCTTGGCGCGCGCCGCTCGCTCGGAGGAGTTCGACCTGCTGGGGTTCACGAAGGACTGCGCGTTCCCGCTCACCTCGATCTTCCTCACCACGCTCGAGAGCCACAACCTGTTCGTTGAGCTGCCGCTGCGCGTGCAGAGTGCCGCGGAGTACGGGCTGGAGATCGAGTCGCGGTATCAGGCGAAGAACCCGTATCACAACGCAGCGTACGTGACCGCGTCAACTTGTGTTGCTGAGATGGCAGTCTCTCTGACCTGGCTGTCTGCCCTCTTTGCGGCAGCCACGCGGCGTCGGTGGTCTGGGACATCAACTTCCTCCTGCGGCGTCTGCAGCAGCCCGTGACGCCTTTGCAGGTGTTCTCGGCCCTGCTCGCTGGCGCTGTCCACGATGTGAACCACCCTGGCATGAACAACGCGTACTTAGTGACCACGAGCTCGCCGCTCGCGATCAAGTACTCGGACGACGCGGTGCTTGAGCGGATGCACCTCGCGGAGGCGTTCCAGGCGGCGACGAAGGAGGGCTGCGATCTCTTCGAGGGCTTCCCGAAAGACCTCAAGCGCCAGAGTCGGCAGATGATCATCAAGATGGTGCTCGCGACGGACCTCTCCGGCCACCTCAAGCACGTCAACCGGCTCAAGAGCAAGCGCTACGTCGTGCACTCGACGTCGTCGTCAGACCTCCTGTCGGCCTCGCCGCCGTGCAGCTCAACCTCGATCGCGGCTTGCGCGGTCGGCCCCGGCAGCCTCCCTGACGACGACCTCGTCTTCCACTCGATCATCATGATGGCGGATCTCGGTGAGGCAGGGAGACGCTCACAGATCAAGTGGTACTGTACTGGACCTCGGTATCCATCCCACTCATCCCGCTCGCCTCTTGTTGCCTGCTTGTCGCTCCGGTTGCAGGTCACGCGTTCAAGTCGTTCGAGATGCACTTTGCGTGGTCGAAGCTCGTGACGGAGGAGTTCTACAAGCAGGGCGACACGGAGCGGCAGTTCGGCATGTCCATCTCGCCGCTCTGCGACCGCCACAACAGTCGCTTCGAGCGCAGCCAGATCGGCTTTCTCGACTTCGTCGTCCTGCCGCTCTACTCGGCAGCGCGCGAGGTGCTCGCGCTCGCGGACTTCGACAGCGTGCTCGAGCGCATCCAGCAGAACATGGCGACCTGGAAGGCGCGTGCCGAGCGACTCGAGCAGCAGGAGCAGCCATACGATGGCGGCATTACCGCCGCCGCAAGCAGTAGCAGTTCGGATCCGTGCGAGTCACGCCAGACGCCGCCGCCGGCCGCAACGACATGCGCCGCACACACCACCAGCGATCGCAGCACCACCGCAAATGCGCTAGTCGACGGGAGCGGGACGGCCGCCCGGGAAGCAGATCGAGATGACGACGTCCGGCTACCGGAGGTGATCACCGTGGTTGTCTCCGCCCCACCGCCACTGCCGCTGCCGTCGTCAGATACGCGATCCGCAGTGCAGGTACAAGTCGAAGAAGACCCATAGAGCGAATCCATAGAGCTTAGAGACGACACCCGAACGAACGCTCACGTCGATCTTTGCGATCTTTGTTCTCGTCACGTGCGGTTGCCGCGAGGTTGTCCGGCTGTCAGTGACAGCGTCCGAACAAGTGTCGTGTCGTGTCCTCGAACCAGGATTTTCGAGGCAGCCGGAGCACCAGGACGACCTCGGGGACGCCGGGAATGCGAGCGGCAGGTCGGACGACGCGAGGAAGAGCTGGAGCCCTCCGAGGAGGAGCCGCATGCAGACATGCGGAGGATCGCGGGCGTCGATGGTGTTCGCATCCGTGAACTCTGTCTTCCGCGGATATCCACGCGTTGCTTCCTGGGAGAGAAACAACGCGCGGAAGACCAACAGCGAGTCCAAAGCTCAGGGTCAGGTCGCAGAGCGGACTCAGCGTGGCCGAGCCATTGCCGAAGGAGGACACCGACGATCTCCGTGAACCGGTTGCGCAGCGCCGGCGAGAGCTCAGGCTTGCCGAAGTCGCCGCCCGGGTTCATCGTCGCCATGATGCGTCACGCGGCGTCCGCTGTGATCTCCTCGACCTGGTCACCGCCCTTCTCCGCGAGCAGCAGCCCGCGCGACGGCTCCAGGACGCTGTTGAGGCGCTCGAGCACCGCGTCCTCGCGAGGTTCACCTCATCCACGAGGATCAAGTCGCCGCGCTTCATCGACTCGACCAGCGGGCCGTCCACCCACTCGAAGATCGACTGGTACCGGCGCTTATCATCGCGTGTATCGGGTGGCCTTCTGTCTCCTCCTGCAACGTCCGCAGCAGTCTCGACCGGACTCCGTCGTACGCGGCGAGCAGCTGTGGAAGCTCTGACTTGCTGTACCCGCGGATCTTGTCGGCAGTCAAGGAAGTCGGACGTCTCCGTGTGCTGGTGGCAGTTGAGCACGTGCAGGCGCTGGCCCAGCAGCAGCGAGTAGAGCTGGCACGCGGTGGTCTTGCCGCACCCGGCCACGCCGACCAGCAGCACGGGCTCCTGGTGCTGCAGACACCGCCCGACGAGCGAGAAGAGCCGCCGCAGTGACTTGGTGACGCTGAACTTGTCGAGGCCCGCGACGGTCCCCCTCCACCTTGGCGCCGGCCTCGGTCTGTGCCACCGCCTGATCGATCAGCTGCTGCACGCGCTCGAACTGCTCGGCGGTGCCCAGACCGTCTCCTGCTCCACGTCGCCGTTTGCGTCCACAAGGTTCGACTCGCGAGGCTTCCCGTTGCACTTCTGCGCGAGCACGCGCTTCACGAGCTCCTTCTCCTCGTCGTTGCGCAGGCGCTCGGCGAGCAGGCAGTAGCCATCCTCCGCGATGAAGCCGCCCTTGTAGGCGAACACGAGTGACTGCTGCCGAACAAGCTGCAGCTGGCGCATGACGTCGATCAGGACAGCGCAGTACGACGGCGGCAGGAAGCTGCGTTCCTGGAGGATCGTCTGGAGCTCGGCCGACGAGACCTCGTCGACTTGGATCTCGAGGAAGCGGTTCCGGAACGCGCGCGAGAGCACCTTGCGGCCGCCGAAGAGCCCCGGCGGGTTCTGCGTCGCGAAGAGCACGAACCTGGGGTGCGGCAGCACGATCTCCTGTGTCTCGGGCAGGAAGAGCTCGCGGTTGTCGTCGAGCAGCCGGTTGAGCGCCTCGAGCACCTCGGACAGCGCGACGTTGACCTCGTCGAAGATGAACCACCAGCCGCTTCTTGCAGTGCGTGAACGCGTCCGGGACCGAGACGCTGCGCCGCGAAGCCGCTAGGTTCGCCGCCGCTTTCTAGATCGTCGATCTCGCGCGTCCGTGTTCGCCATCGCATTGTGGAACTGACAGAGAACGGCGAGCTCGCCGTCAGCCTTGCGCATGCGTGGGTTCACGCACCATCGTCCGGAGCTGTATCCGCACGTTGTACCTCGCGTCACCTCGCGGGCGTGGGCAACGGCTTGAGCTGTTAGATCGACAGCTTCGGCTTGACACGCGCGCCGCAGGAGCGGCTGCGGGTGGCGGCCAGCACACTTGCACCTGCAAATGCACTCTGCCTCGCAGGTTGCGAGGCAGCAGCATCTGTACCGACAGATCCGCTGGCGGTCGAGCGGCGCGACCGCGTGGCTTCGAAAGAGTTCGTGCCACTGCGCATTCGCCTCGTCGTACCCGGGGCCGTCGCCGCGTCGGTCCATCGTCACAGATTCGACATTCGCGCCAGTGAGCGCCCCAGTCCCCCAATTGAGAGAGCCACCGTACACGAAAGCACCAACGCCGCCACCGCCGTCATTGAGAAAGAGCAACTAGCACGAGTGAGCAACGTCAGTAGACGAAGCAATCAGCAATCACATATCATATATCAGTCGAGACCACGACACACCTTGGCGTGCTCGCGCTGATCAATGGGGTAGAAGAGCTCGATTCTTGGATCGAGGTGCCGTACCTGGCTGTCTGCTGTCTGAGCTTGAGCGATGTCCACCACTCCAATGATCCTCCTCGTTGCATCGCGGGCAATCTAATTGAGAAAACGCCGAAGTAGAACGCTGGTGAAAGCGAACATCATGAACCGTAAGTCACCTTCACTCCACCACAATGATCCGCAGTAGGCGCGTAGAGGCTCCCTGTGAGAGAGGCGACAGAAACGGAGGGGGCATGGGAGATAGCGGGTGGGTGGAGGGAGGACTCCAAGGTCACACCACGGGGTGTGACGGTGAGCATACTCTGGTTCGCTCGGTGTTTGGAGTGGCGTCGCAACTTGCACGTGGCTAGACGCCACGCCAAACACCGGCATGAGGCTTCGCGCGGATGGAGGCGCACCAGGAGGCTGTCCTGAAGCACGTAGGAGGCGAACCCTAGCATTGAGCGCTTGCGGTGTGAAAGAACGGGCACCCAGAACACAAAGATGAACGTCTCGGGCGATGGACACCATCCGCTCGCCCATTGCGAGCCGTGCAGCAGCAGCAGCGACGATGTCGTCAGGGATGCGGCTCATGGAGACGCGAGGTGGAATCTCAAACTGCGCATGGTGAGGCGCCCTTTTAGGCGAAAGGTCGTCTGTGACCTTTCAAGATAAAGATCCAACATTTGTGAGAGTCTGCTCTTCGATTGTTCCGACCGATTCGATTGTTCCTAATTGATTCGTTCATGGGATTTCTTATCCATGAACGAACAAGTCGCTTCGATTGTCACTAATCCAAGACTTTAGGGACAATCGAATCGAGCCAGCCACGCAGTCCCGCTTTCTATGAAGTAGCATAGGTTTCGATAGACGAGCGCATGGCGTCCATCCCGCCGCTCCGCTCGCCTCACTCGCGCACTCGCGCTCTCGCCGCCAAGCGCCCAGTTCGGTCGCTCGGCGCTTTCTAGAAAACTCAGCCATGGATCGCTTCCGGATAGATGACGCTGAGGACGACGGCTTCGACAGCGTCGCGCCGATGCGGCCGAGCTCCTTCGACCTCAGCTTCACGCTCGCGAGCTCTCACGTGGCGGCAGCCGCGGACGCCGAGGCTGCTGCCGACGCGGCCACCGACGCCGCCGACGCGAGCCCCGCAGAGGCTGACGAGGAGCTCACGACGAGCTGGCGCGCCGCTGGCCACACGCTGCTGGCCGACGAGCCGCGCAAGCAGGCGGCGCTCGCGGACGCGGACACGGCGGCCGCGACCGCCAGCAAGCTCGAGGAGAAGGCGCGCGAGGCGCTGGCGCTCGCCAGCCTCTCGGCGGGCGCCGTGCCCTGGCGCCTCGCCAAGCGCCACCAGGACGTGCACGTGTACCGCCCGGCGTCGCTGCCCGAGAGCGAGCAGAACAAGCTCTACTTCCGCATCTCGTGCGAGGTCAAGGCGAGCCTGAGCACGATCCTCGAGTACCTCGCGCCGGGCGACACGAAGAGCTACGTGGACATCGAGACGCAGGTCTTCCCGGGGCTGCTGCACGCCGCGGTCGTCAAGCGCATGGAGCTGCCGGAGCACAGCGTCGCGCCGCCGCCGCCGCCGTCGTCGGTGGCGTCGGCTCCAATGCAGCTGGACAAGGACACGGCGTCGAGCTTCGACGACGAGCTGGGCGACAGCTTCCCGCGGCTGCAGATCAAGTGGCACGCGAGCCGCTTCGCCGGGCGGTTCGTCAAGCCCGTCGACTTCTTCTTCGTCGAGTACGCGACCGTCGAGACGCTTCCCGACGGCCGCCGCCGGGGCTTCGGGTACCTGCGGTCGGTCGAGTCGTTCAAGGGCGACGAGCTCGCGACGCGGCTGCACAGCGACGGCGCCGTGGCCATCCCGCCGAGCGTCGCCAAGTGCAAGCGCGCCGTGATCAACAAGGGCGTGTACCTCGTGACGCCGTCGGGCGACGCCACCGGCACGTACGAGGTCACGTTCATGCTCGTGATCGACTTCCAGCAGCAGTTCCCGAGCAGCGTCGGCGCCCGGCTCGTGCAGAGCTTCACGGACCGGCTCGTGGGCATCCGCGAGCTGCTCTTCAACACGCTCTTCCAGCCTGTGGCGCTCGTGACCAAGGACGCGTGGAAGCCTGCGCGCGCCAACAAGTGCGCCGTGTGCGACTCGAGCTTCTCGATCGTCAAGCTTGTGCACCACTGCCGCGCGTGCGGCGAGGCCGTGTGCAGCCAGTGCAGCCGCAAGTGGGTCGTGCAGCCCGGCGCGCACAAGGAGACGCTCAAGCGCCTCTGCACGCCCTGCTCGCTGCAGGCGCGCAGCTACCTCATGGGCGGCGACGCACGACCGCCGCCACCCGCGGACCTGCGAAGCGCGCTCGACGCGAGCTTCCGCTTGACGACCGGCAGCGTCTCGGCGC
Source organism: Globisporangium cystogenes (assembly GCA_023334215.1). NCBI lineage: Eukaryota > Oomycota > Peronosporomycetes > Pythiales > Pythiaceae > Globisporangium > Globisporangium cystogenes. The sequence goes on along the minus strand of JAASGM010000028.1, from coordinate 21,284 downwards.
GCTCGTCTGCGCGTCTGGGGGTGATCGACGCCACGCCGCCGCCCCCCGTGTGCGACGTCAAGGTCGCGAGCGCCGTGTCGACCGATGCGAGCCACTTCACCGCCGTGTCCGGGGCCTTCGACCGGCTCTGTGACGCGCTCGGCGGCGTCGCGCCGCACTTCATGGTCGTGTCGTACTCGAAGGAGTACGACGGCCACGCCGTGTACGACGCGCTGGCGCACTGCGCACCGGACACGCTCTTCATGGGCGGCACGTCGAGCGCCGGCGTGTTCAGCGAGCGCGGGTCGGTCGGCCGCGGCCCGGGGCTCGCGCTCTGGGGGATCTTCGACCCGGACGGCTCGTACGCCGTGCTGAACGCCGACCTGGGCGTCGAGAACCCGCGCGACGCCGCGCGCCGGTGCGTCGTCGAGTGCATGGCGATGCTGTGCATGGACCCCGAAGAGAGCCCGGATGTGGTCTGGATGAACGCGCGCACGGGCAGTGAGGAGCTGCTCGTGGCCACCGTGAACCAGGTCGTGGACTGCGCGGTCGCGGTCGTCGGCGGCAGCTCGGCGCGCAACCACCTCGGCGTGTCGACGATCCCGGCCACGCAGCTCTGCTCCGAGGGCTCAACGGTCGGCTGCGTGACGACGCACGGCGCGTGCTTCGCTGTGTGCTGTCCGAGCGTCGAGGTCTCGCGCGCACTCTTCACGTGCTACACGCCCAAGGAAAAGGTCTTCGCCGTGACCAAGACCACGGGCCGCGCGCTCGTGACGATCGGCCACAAGCCCGCGTTCGCGGCGCTCAACGACGCGTGCCACGGGATGCTCTACGAGTTCATCAACCGCCCCGAGAGCTTCAACGCCGAGACGCACGCGCTGCCGTCGTTCTACCCGGTCGCGCGCGAGCGCTCGGCGGAGCAAAGCAAGCACCCAACGCTCCAGTTCCACGTCGTGCAGCCCGAGCACGCGAGCCGCGACATGGTGCTCCACCTCGGCGCCGAGGTGCAGCTCGGCGAGCGCCTGCGCATGATGGCGGTCGAGCCCGACGGCGTCCGGGACAAGATCGGCGCCGGGTTCCGCGAGGCACTGCAGGCGTCACTGCCGGCGCTTGACGCGACCGACGTCATCGGCTGCCTCGCGTCCGTCGGCCTGGGCTACAGCAAGGTGCTCGGCGGCGACCTCAAGGCGCTGGCCGAGGCCACGGCGCGCGCGCTGCCGCACGCCGCGGTCCTCGGCGCCGTCTCCCACGGCCAGCAGGGCGTCTTCCACGGCGCCAGCGACGCGGTGCACGCGAACGGCATGGTCTCCGCGCTGCTCGTGTCCAACCGCAAGAAGCTCCCGCGCCACACCCGCCACCACCTGCAGCCACTTGTGCTGCGCCGGATCAGCACGTACTGACTGACGAACTGACCTCCTACTTTAGACCCCGTTAGCCTATTTTATAGTCGCCTCTGACGAACGCGAAGCGAACAGTTCCACCCTATATTAGATGATACACGTCCGCTTGATTCACCTGTGTGCTGGTGCCGTAGCCTCTATTACAAGTCGGCGACGTCGCCCTCGTACCGCGCGACGTTGCGGTCCGAGAAGCGCGGGGCCGCGCGCACGATGTACGCACCGCGGTGCTCCGGGTTGGTTATGAAGACGCAGCCCTCGACGCCGATGGCCGCCGCCGTCTGGCGCATGGCGTCCGCCACCTGGTTCTCCTGGCGCTCGGCGAGCTTCTGCGTGAAGATGTCGCCCGAGCGGCCGCTCGTGATCGCGAGCACCGTCGGTCCGGCGCCGCTCAGGAAGCAGCCGTGCGCGCCGGCCGCCAGCGCCGCCGCGATTAGCGGCTCCAGGTGCGGGTACTGCGCCGCGCCGCGCTGCGGCTGGTGCAGCATGTCCTGCGTCGCGAAGCGCAGCTCGTCGAGGTTGCCCGAGCGGAAGGCGTTCACGAGGATCGCGGCGCGGCCGATGTTGAACACCGCGTCCTTGCGGTCGACCTGGGGCGGCAGGATCGCGCGCGCGACGCTCGTGGGGCCGGTCGAGTCTGGGATAAACACGACGCACTGGAGCCCGTCGGGGATCTGCACGCGCGATGAATACCACCGGCCGTCGGCGTGGATGCCGAGCTGCAGCCCGCCGTAGATGGCGGGCGCTACGTTGTCCGGGTGGCCCTCGATCTGAGACGCCTGCAGCCAGCCATCCCGTAAGAGTGCGTCAGCCTCCCTCTCCCTGCTATCCAGCATATGCCACAACGCAGTACGTACAAACTGGAGCAGCTCTTCCTTGCCGCGCACGGGGAGGCGCATGCCCGAGAGCGCGAGGCCGGCGATGATGCCGCCGACGATGCCCGCCGAGCTGCTGCCGAGCCCGCGCGCGAACGGGATGCGGTTCTTGCAGTGCACCTTGAGGTTCGGCGGCAGCTCCTCGCCAGCGGCGCGGTACGCAGCGCGCAGCCCGACGATCACAAGGTTGCTGTCGTCGGTCGGGAGCTCGTCGGCGCCTTCGCCTTCGTTCGTGAGCACGAGGCGGCGCGCGCCGTCGGCGGCGGGCGGCAGGATCTCCACCGAGATCTCCGTCCAGATGTCCAGCGCCATACCGATGGTGTCGAAGCCCGGACCCATGTTGGCGGTCGTCGCGGGCACGCGCACCACGACGGACGTGAGGCGGCGCTTCTCGCCGTCGGCGTCCGAGGTGGCGGCGGCCAGCGCGGCAGCAGCAGAAGCCGCGCGGCTCCGGCGCGCGAGCGCTGCCGCCTGCTTGGCGCTGCGGCCGCGCTGCCCCACGAAGTAGGCGGCGGCGGCGGCCGCAGCGGCGAGCGCCAGCTGCTTGGTGGCCGAGGGCGTCGAGTCGCTCATGTTGCTGTTGTTGGCGGCGGTGGATCGCGAGTGCCGCTGGTGCTGGTGCTGGTTCAGATGTGTGACGAGGTTGGGAAAAATCTTCTGGATGTGATGTTTGAGCATACGAATCAACTCGATAAATGTATGTGGTTATATTGCCGATACATTATACTAAAGGGTGTAAATATTAGTAGTTGAGAGAATATTCAGTCAATAATACAAACAATGATGATAACAATTAGGCTAAATCACCTATATTCAAGAGGGGGAGTGCTGATCCAGCCAGATCTACCAGGCTCTAGGCTCCAGGCTCCAGGGTGAGGAAGCGTCGCCATCGACGTCGCCGTCGTCCTTCTCCCCCGTTGACTGCGCGCCCGCCGCCCCACACGCGCCCCCATTCATGCCGAGCAGCAGCGACGACGACCTCGTCCCCATCGCCGCGCTGCGCAAAAAGGCGGCGGCGGCGGCCAAGAAGAAGGCGGCGCCGGACGACGCGGACTTCGAAGCGCCGCGCCGCCCGAAGCTCAAGTCACAAGCGCGCAAGCGCGCCGCCGCCGCCTTCGAGTCGGACTCGGACTCGGACTCGGTGCCGCTCGTGGCGCTGCGCAAGAAGAAGCAGCTGGCGGCGGCCGCCACGAAGAAGGAGCCGAGTCGCGCGTCCGGCGTGAAGCGTAAGGCGCCGGTCGCCAAGGCGTCGCCCGCGAAGAGCAGCCGCACGGGCGCCAAGAACAGCGCGAGCGAGAGCAAAGGCCCGCGCGTGAAGAAGGAGGGCGGCGCCGCCGTGCGCAAGCTCAAGGTGGCGTCCAAGGCCGAGCGCCTGGACATGGCCATAAAGGCGTACCGCTGGTGGAACGCCGAGGAGCTCCCCGAGGGCATCCAGTGGCGCTCGCTCGAGCACAATGGCGTGATGTTCCCGCCGGCGTACATCCCGCACAGGGTCCCGCTCGTGTACGACGGGAAGGAGGTGGCGCTCTCGCCGACGCAGGAGGAGGTCGCGAGCGCGTACGCGGCGGTGCCGAAGGACGGCCCGCAGCTCGGCGTGCCCAAGATCGCCAAGACGTTCAACGACAACTTCTTCGCGGACTTCCGCAAGGTGCTCGGCAAGAGCCACGAGGTGCGCAAGTTCGCGCTCTGCGACTTCTCGCGCATCGCCGCGCACCTCGAGGAGCAGCGCGCGGAGAAGAAGAACATGACCAAGGACGAGAAGCTGCCGGAGAAGGAGCGCAAGGAGGCCGAGCTCTTTACGAACGGCTTCGCGGTCGTCGACGACCACCTGGAGAAGGTCGGGAACTTCCGCATCGAGCCCCCGGGGCTCTTCCGCGGCCGCGGCGAGCACCCCAAGACCGGCACATGGAAGGAGCGCGTGATGCCGGACGAGGTGACCGTGAACGTCGGGCTCTCGGACCGCGTGCCCGTGTGCAACGTGCCCGGGCACGCGTGGAAGGAGGTGATTCACCGCGACACGGTCTCGTGGCTCGCGTACTGGAACGAGAACGTCATGGGCGGCATCAAGTACGTCTGGCTCGCGGCGAGCTCGAGCTTCAAGGGCAAGGCGGACATGGCCAAGTACGAGAAGGCGCGGCGGCTCAAGAAGTGCATCGACAAGATCCGCAAGGACTACGTCAAGGGCCTCAAGGCCACGGATATGTTCACGCGCCAGCGGTCGACCGCGATGTGGGTCATCGACGTGCTCGCGCTGCGCGTGGGCAACGAGAAGGGCGAGGACGAGGCCGACACGGTCGGCTGCTGCAGCCTGCGCGTCGAGCACGTGTCGTTCAGCGAGACGAACTACGCGCTCACGCTCTCGTTCCTGGGCAAAGACTCGATGCCGTACAACAACACGGTCGAGCTCGCGCAGTACGGCGACGTCGGGAAGCTCGTGTACGGGAACCTGCAGAAGTTCTGCACCAAGAAGAAGAAGCAGGAGGAGGTCTTCAACGAGCTCACGGTCACGGAGCTCAACAAGCACCTGAGCTCGCTCATGCCGGGGCTCTCGGCCAAGGTCTTCCGCACGTTCAACGCGTCCGTGACGCTCGAGAAGGAGCTGCCGTTCGAGATCGACCCGGACGGCGCGATGGAGCCGGCGCCCAAGGTGATCACGTACAACGACGCGAACCGCAAGGTCGCGATCCTGTGCAACCACCAGCGGACGGTGCCCAAGTCGTTCGACACGACGCTAGAGAAGATGACGGCGCAGCTGGAGCAGCTCAAGGAGCAGCTCGCCGAGCTCAAGCAGATGGAGTCCTACATCGCCAAGGGCAAGAGCAAGCTCATCAAGCTCAAGAGCGAGGGCGAGAAGGACGAGGACGCGGCCCAGAAGAAGGCCGAGGCGCACCTGTTCACCCGCGCGCCGAGCGCCGACCAGGTCGCCAAGAAGCTCGACGCGTGGAAGAAGAAGATCAAGGGCCTGTCGATGCGCCTGCAAGACAAGACCGACAACAAGGAGGTCGCGCTCGGCACGTCCAAGCTCAACTACATGGACCCGCGCATCTCGGTCGCGTGGTGCAAGCGGGTGCGTCTCGTGCTCGTGGTTGAGAGATGGGAGACGCCAGCTGACGCCTGCCGCTTGTTTGCTTGTGTGCTCGCAGAACGAGGTGCCGATCTCCGCAGTCTTCTCCAAGACGCTGCGCGAGAAGTTCGTGTGGGCGATGGACGTGGACCCCGAGTGGAAGTTCTGACGAGCTTCGCGAGCTCTTAGAGAGGAAGCGCCACTTGCCAGCACACAGCAGACAGCAGCCAGCAGCCAGCAGGCAGCAGCGGGTGCGTTCGCGTTGCCACCTTTCACAACCTGTTGCGACTGCCGCAACGATACACGAACGCGTCACGCCTTCCACTCGTCCGCGCACTTCTTGAGCCGCTCGGTGAGCTCCGTGTGGCCTCGTCGCTTGGCGAACGCCCACGCGGCGTCGCCCAGGTTGTCGACGATCGTCGGGTTCGCGCCGAGCGACAGGAGCTTGTTGACCGCGTCCTCGCGCCCGTGGTGCGCGGCGGCCATGAGCGCCGTCGACTGGTCCGACTCGACGCGCTGGAAGTTGACGTCCATGCCGTTCTGCACGAGGCTGAAGACCGCGTGGAAGTCCTCGTGCTTGAACGCCTTGTAGATCGCCTGGTCCATCGCCGAGCCGAGCACCTGCACGTTGCGATCGCTCACGGAGAGGCTGCTGGCGGCCTTGGCGACCGGCGCGGCCGCCGCGGTGGCCGCTGTCGGGTTGCACAGCCCCTTCTGCACGCACTTGACGCAGTGGAGGCACCGCTCGCAGCGCTTGGCGGTCATGCGGCGGCAGAGCCGGCAGTGCATGCGCTCGCCGTACTGCATCGCGTGGCCGAGGCCCTTGATCTTGTGCATGAGCGACGCGCTGGCGTTCGACTGGTTCACGTTCGTGATCACCTGCTCGCTGCCGATGAGCAGCTCGTCGCCGTCGTCCTCGACGAACTCGGCCATGTCCTCGTCCTTGTTCGCGCCGTCCGCCGCCAGGAACGACTTGGGCTGGTACTCGAGGATCGCGGCCGGCGAGATGCGCGTCGGCACTGACGCCGACAACGTCGATGACGTCGATGACGACGACGCGGTCGTCTTGGTCTCGGACGCCGCCGCGGACGAGATCGGCGCCGTGCTCTCGGCGGCGAACGCGTTGCGCGCCGAGACGTCGACGACCGAGCCGGCGACGAGCTTGGGCTTGGGCTTGTTCGCCTCCGCCCCGTTGCTTGCGTTGCTGCTGCTGCTGCGGTTGTCCTTGACGGTCGACGGCACGCCGCACGCACTCTCGAAGTGGCGTCGATGGAGGTTGATGCGCGACCACTCGGCCGCGTAGTCTGCACGTCGGCAAGCGTGAGTGACGCCCGTCGCGCCACGCCGAGTGAGCGAGAGAGAGAGAAAGATCGACGCACCCGAGCCAGCGCCTTCCAGCAGGTCGATCACGAGCGGGATCGTGTCGCAGAGGAACGCGTTCTGCTTCCTCGCGGCGTCGGACTGCACGTTGACATCCAGGATCTGCACGCACGCGCGTTAGCCGCCGCCGCCTCCGAGCACCAGAAATCAGCGCCCTCACACGTACGCGGATGAGCGCGCGCACTTGCGAGAACATCTCCACGCGCTTCTTCTCGCGGCTCGTGCCGGGCTCCTTGCGGCGCACGCCGTCCGCGAGCCACTCGTTCAGCACGCGCAGCCCGTTCTCCGCGTAGAAGCTGCCCGTTCGAGAGACGCCGTGCTGTTAGTGCGCAGTACACACAAGAAGAGCAGCGCACACAAGAGCGAGCGAGCGACGCACGTGTGCGCGTCCGCGTCGCCGAGTCCCGTGACGAGCATCGCGAGGATTGCGCGGTGCGTGAGCGTGTGGATGGACGGCATGAGCCTGCAGAGCACCTGCGTGCGCTCGGCGCCCACCACCTCCCCGTCGTCGTTCATGAGGAAGCCCAGCACGCTCACGACGTTCATCGCGTCCGCGTCCTCCCAGATGCGCGTGCGCATCGCGGCTGCGTCGACGACGACGACCTCGGGACAAGAGCTTTGGTGGCAAATGGCACAATGAGTGCCCTCACTTTCATCACTATAGAAGTCTCCGTGTGAAAATGGCGACCGACATGACGCTCGCACTGCGCGAGTTCGCGCGCAAGAAGCTCTCGGAGGCCAAGCAGAAGGGCGCGACGCTGGCCACGGCCACCGCCGCCTCGCTCCAGAGCTCCGTGCCCGCGCCCGCGACCTTCGTCTTCCGCAGCGCGCAGCAGCCGCAGACGGCGCAGCAGAGCGGCCGAAGCCGCGTGACGGGTGACCAGAAGCTCCGGACGCTGCGTGCGTGCGCTGCGTGGGGTTCTGGCGATCAACAAGGTAGCTGGCTGCTCACAGCCGCGTCGTGTCGCGGTTGCTGCGGCTTGTGGCTTGTGACCCAGCAGAGCAGACGAACGACCTGCTGCACGAGTCGCTCACTGGCAGCACCGCCGAGACGCTCGACGGCGCCGTGTACAAGATGGAGCTCATCAACGAGTCGCTCGCCTTCTCGATCGAGAACATCCAGGTGAGCGCGGCGCGTGCTGCTGTGTGTTGTGTGTGCTGATCGGAGGTGGCGGGAGCCCCACGCACAGTGCGGATGCTCATCCTGTGGCTGCGACTGCTGTGCTTCTGGTTCGCTGTGTGGCGTTGCGCTGACGCGGCGACTTGCAGGAGTGTGCGCACGCGCTGAAGCTGCTGAACCGGCAGCTGCGGGACAGCGCGGGCATGACGAACGAGGCGCACAAGACGTTCTTCCGCTCGACGCCGCTCATCCAGGACGGCACGCCGGCCGACGAGATCAGCTACCAGTATTAGACGCAAGCGAGTGCGTAAGAGCGCGCGCGAGAGAAGAGTGTGTGTCGTCAGGTGTCTGTGGAGAGCGCTCGTGCTGCACGTAGCGGTAGTCGTATGAAGATACGTTTGCTGGGAGTGGACACTTTCGAGCCAATCTCAGTCTTGAATTCCAAGCGCCACCACCAGCGACCAGCATGCGCGGCATCTTCCTGCTCTTCGAGGGCGTCGACCGCTGCGGGAAGACGACGCAGAGCCGCCTGCTGCGCGAGGCGCTGGCGGCCGCCGGCCGCGAGGCGCAGCTGCTGCACTTCCCCGACCGCAGCACGGCCATCGGGCAGTCGATCCACGCGTACCTGACGACGAGCGCGGCCATGGACGACCGCGCGATCCACCTGCTCTTCGCCGCGAACCGCTGGGAGGCGGCCGCGCGCATCGAGGCGCTGCTGGCGAGCGGCGTGCACGTGGTGGTGGACCGCTACGCGTACAGCGGCGCCGCGTTCTCGGGCGCGAAGCCCGGCATGGCGCTCGAGTGGTGCTGGCAGCCGGAGGTGGGGCTGCCCAAGCCCGACGCCGTCGTGTTCCTCGACATCCCCGTGGCCAAGGCGGCGGCGCGCGCCGACTTCGGCCAGGAGCGGTACGAGACGACGCCGTTCCAGGAGAAGGTGCGCGCCAACTTCCTGGCGCTCATGGCGCGCGAGTCGCCGCCGTGGCACGTGCTCGACGCCACGGAGACCATCGAGCAGGTGCACGCGCGCGTGCTCGCGCTCGCGCTCGAGTGCATCGCGACGCACGCGGCGCTGCCGGTGGCCCACATCGAGCGCATGTAGGCAGCTACCGACCGTCACAGCCAATGAGGAGAAGGTGCTGTCTACTAGTGGTGCTATGAGCCGAGCGACTCGGACGCGACCTCTTGCGCTCTCGGCGCGCGGGGCGTCGAGAGGCTGCCGACGCTCCCCGTCTGGTGCAGGAACTTGTGCATCTGCGCAAAGTCGGCGCGCAGGTGCGCGCTCTCGCGGTGGTGATGGGACATGTGGCCGCGCGGCCGCCGCCCGACGCTGCCCTGCGTCACCGGCCGCCGCCTGAGCTGCTCGGGGTCCGGGCGAGCGGCGGCTGGCGCGTGCGGCTCGCGGCTCGTGCTCGCCTGCACCGTCACGGAGGCCGGCGCGTGGCCGTTCGCCTTGGTGCCGAAGAGCGAGTGGCGCCCGAGCGCGATGTTGCCGATGTTGACGTGCAGCGGTGCGGCGCGTAGGAGGTGCGCGTCGCTCTCTGCGTCGTCGCACGCCTGGCGCCGGAAGACGGCGCCGTCGCGCCACATGCGGCGCTGCTGGCGGTCGAGCAGGAGCTGGTGGCGGTGCGCGAGGCCGTCGAGCTGGCACGCGTGCAGCCACCCGAAGGCCTCGCGCGACGAGAACTCGAGGTGCTTCATCAGGTAGCAGCCGACGAGCGCTGCTGCAGTCCCCGACCCGGCGGCCGCGTCGACGGCGACGACGGCGGCGTCGGTGGACGCCAGCGCTGCTTCGAGCGCGCGGAGGAAGTGGCTGAGGCTGTCGTCGCCTTCGGTCGCTGGAGGCGGCGGCGCTACTTCTGCTGCTGGTGGCGGCAGCACCAGATCCGCGACGTCGATGCCGCTCGCTGCCAGCTGCGAGTCGTCGAGCAACTTCCGGCGGTGGAGGCGGACAACTGACGTCACGCGGTGGCGCTTGAGCATCGCCACCAAGTGCCGCGTCGCAGCCGCTCGGGCGTCGACAGAGTCGGCGCTGGCAGCAGCCGAGTCGCTTGTTGCTGCTGCGTCGTCATCATCTGCGGTGTCTGCTGACGAGGACGGCGACTGCGTCTCGGTGCTCAGCGGTGCTGCGAGCACCACCAAGCGCTTCGTGACCCAAAGCATCGCGCCGCACTCTGGTGCTTCGAGATCCTGACGCTGTTGCTGGTCGACGAGCAGCCGCAGCGCGTCCAAGCCGGTCGGAGCAGCAGCGCTGTCGAGCAGCTCCGTCCTCAGAGCCTTCGCGAGCCCCTGGAGAGAGACGAGCAGGTTCACTGGCGACGCCTGACGCCGAGCTGCTCGAGCACTGGAGAGCGGCGCCGCCATTGTCGGGAAGAGGAACGGCAGGTGCTCGAACGGCGCCGCTGCCTCGGCCGGAGCGAGTCGAAGATGCAGCAGCCGCCAGCGACAGATGAGGTGGATCACGCGCGTCTCCGTCTCGACCCTCGACGACCGCAGGTAGAAGAAGTGAACGCGCGCCGTCCGCTTGCTCTCTGAGGCCTTCGAAGCTGCTGTTGCGGCTGCAGATCCTCCGCGAGCACTTCCACTGACTTCTGCGTCGCTCACGAAGCTCGTGAGGAAGTCGCAGAAGCGGATCGTGTCGCGGAGATCCAGTCGGGTGCCAGCACTTAAAGCCTCCGCCACTGCTAGGTGATCGTCGAGCGAGATGGAGCGGACGCCTGGCGTCGCTGGCAGCGCGCGGCTTCGTGGCAGTGCGCATCCTGACGCCTCGGACGCCTCGGACGTCGACGCTGAAGGCTGTTGATGATGTAGCGTCACTCGCTCGGTCTCCCGCAGCGCCACGAAGAAGAAGCGACTCGGGAGGAACTCGACGGCGCGCGACGACGCCACGCGCGCCTTGCGCTTCATGGCCAGCGACTCGAGCCGCTCAGAGACCACCGCAGCGCCCGTGCGGCCACCTCCACATGAGGCTGCTAGGCGATCGGTCGGTCGGTCGGTCGGTCGGGTGGTCCCTGTATAAATACAACGCCCGACGCCCGTCGCCATGCTCCGCTCTACATGAGCACCTCTTGTGAGCGACGAGCGCGGACGGTAGACGAATGGCGCGGACGAGCGCGGACGGCAGATCCGCAGCCGCTGGCAGCCAAACGCCGAGCACACGCGCCAACGTGAAGAGCTCCACGCTCCAGCGCGACACCATCTCGACAGTGTCGGATGATGAGAGCACGACGACACTGTTAAGTCGACGGCAGTCGCCGCTGGCGACTTCTGCTCGCCCTCAGAAGAAGCCGTCGCGAAGCGTTCGGCAGCCAGCAGCGCTGGAGAGCGGTGCGAGTCGAGAGCCGAAGGTGCTGCGCGAGTACGAGGAAGCGATCCGGCGACGCGACTTCCAGCGGGTGCTCTGGATGATCGCGAACGGTGACGTGGGAGCGGAGCACGAGACGCGGAACGGTGAGACCGCGATCCTCGCTGCGGTGGCTGCGAAGAGCGGCGACGCGCTGCAGATGCTAGTAGACAGGTGCGTGCATCTGACGCAATCGAGCGATCTCCTCGTCCAACTGACGGCGCCGTCGTGACCCCAGCGGCGTCTCGATCGACAGCAGCAACCACAAGGGTTACACGCCGCTCATGAAAGCGATCGCGGCCGCAGCGCCGTTCGCGGAGGCCACAGCGTCGCCAGCTCCGCTTGTCCTCGCGAATCGCAGCAACGCGTCCGCCAAACGACGAAGTCGCGACATCGAACGCTCCTCTCCGGTGTCGACGACCCACAGTTGCAGCGGCTCCGGCGTGAGTGCTACAGTGTCCAGCGCCTATAGAACCTACGAGGACGACGCCAGCGAGTCCTCCGCCTTCGACAACGCGATCGTGAAGCTCGTACTGCAGCTCCAGCCCGACGTGCTCAAGCGCGACGCTCTCGGCAAGACGGCGTTCGACTGGGCCAAGTGCACGGGCAACACTGGCGCGCTGCACTTGCTGGAGGTGCACCACTCGGCAAACTCGCTGCACCACGCAGCTACTTGCAGCCGCGAGCAGCGCATCGCCGAGTGCCTCGCTATGCTCCAGCGCCACGCGGCGTTTGTGGCGGAGCTCGAGAGCGGCTACTTGAGCCAGCACGACTTCGACGAGAAGGACCTCGTGCGGTTCCTGCGCTCGACGGTGTCTGAGCTGCCTTTCGACGAGTTCTCCGCCGCCGTCGCGGACCTTCGTGCAGCGCACGTGCAGGCTCCGGGCCTTGCGGCTCCGTTCGACAACCCGAGCGCTTGGTACGTCGTCAACCACGAGAGTCGACAGGGGTGGACGCCCCTCACCAAAGCAGCGACAAACGGGTGCCTCGAGGCGGTGCAGACTGTGCTCGAGCTCGGGGCGGCGATGCACCACGAGACGCGGCTGCGCCACACTGCGCTGACGTGGGCGAGCTACTGCGGCCACGAAGCCGTCGTGTTGCACCTGCTCCGGGTCGGCGTGAACGTGAACCAGCAGACGCGGGAGGGGAAGACAGCGCTCATCCACGCCACGAGCAACGCGCAACCGAAGATCGTGCGCCATCTGCTGCTGGCGCTGCGCGAGCTGTCGTACCCGACCAAGGCGAAGGACGCGTTCGACAGCGACGCCACGCTGCTCAACCGGCGCAAGAGCATGAAGTCGGCGTGGAAGCGGGTCGTCGCCAGCGAGGGCTCGGCCGAGAACCGACTCGAGTGGCACGAGACATTTAGCAGCTTCGTGCACTGCCGCGATCAGCTCGGCAAGAGCGCGCTGCAGTACGCCGAGGAGCTCGCGGCTCGCGACAGCGCAGCGAGAGATCCCACAGCAGCAGCCGCAGTGCTAGTCGAGTTGCAGCACGCGCTCCGCGACGCGCAAGAGCACTTGGTGTACGTCGAGGAGAACGAGGAGCGCACTCGACGCACCAAGTGCCAGTCTCCCGGGTGCGCGTTCGTCGGCCCGAGGGACTCGATCGCCGTGCACGAGCAGCACCAGTGCCCCAAGCGCATCGTGCACTGCGACGCGTGCGCCGCGCCGATCGTGTTCGAGACGCAGAGCAAGCACGACCGCTCCGACTGCGCGGCGCGCACCGTCGCCTGCGGGAACGTGCAGCACGGCTGTCGCGAGCGCGTACTCTGCAAGGACCTGGAACGGCACATGGCGCACCACTGCCGCAAGCGCGTCCTCGAGTGCCGGCTGGGGTGCGGCAAGATCCTCCTGGTCGACGACGTCGTCGCGCACGAGACCGCGCAGTGTCCGCTTCGTACGGTCGAGTGCGCGCTCGGGTGTCCCGCGACGTTCTTGGCGAAGGAGAGCGGAGCGCACCGCCGGAAGCGCTGTCCCAAGCGACTGATCCCGTGCACTGGAGGCGACGCCACCAAGTCTGCTGCGTCGTCTGCGTCTCTCGGGGGAGCAGGAGAAGGAGGCAGAGGCTGTGGCGCGTCCGTCGTCGCGGACGAGATGGCGTTCCACCTCGCGCACCTGTGCGAGAAGCGCAAGCTCGCGTGCCGATGGACGGCCAACGGCTGCGAAGAAGCGATCGGCGGCTCGCCCGAGAGCCGCTACCACCACGAACAGCGCGAGTGTCGCTTCCGTCCTGTCGCCTGCCGGAACGAATGCGCGCTGAGCGGCTCGCTGCTCAGCTGCTTCCTGCTCGAGCACTACAAGTGGCAGTGCGAGCTGGAGGTCAGAGCGTGTCCGTTCGGATGCGAAGTCGCCGGGACGCCGGTCTCGCTGCCCGCGAACGCGATGCGCGTGCATGTGCTCGAGGATGCTGGCGACTGCGCGAAGCGCTTGGCGCGCTGTCCGCTCGACCTGTGCGGGAAGAAGATCGTGCTGCTCGGTGGCGTGAACCAGCGCGAAGTCTCAGGGGAACACTCGGTCGAAGGCGCTGAGACAACCACGAACGACCTGGAACGCTGTCATCCGAGTCTGCGCGCGTTGCGGCAACGCGTCGATGCGGGCCGGTGCTTCCTCGACCTCTTGCTCAAGCCGGTCGATGCGTCAGCAGAGTGCGTGGACATCGACAGACTGGCAGTCGACGACTGGGAACTCATCACGAGAGACGCCACGAAGGACGTCTTGTCCGCTTGGCTCGGAGAGTACCAGGAGACGCTCGAAGCCGAGCTCGAGCGAGCGGAAGACAACGCACGACGCCGCCAGGTTCCGTGCCGAGTGCTGACGTATGCGTCCGCAGACAAGAGACACCTGGTCGAGTTCTCCGACGGGCACTCGGAGTGGATCTCGCTGCAGCGACGCGAGTACGACATCCAGGTGCTCGAGTCCGCGACAGGAGCAACACCGGACAGTACTGGCAGCACCCGAGTGCACCCGACGTCGGCGTTCCAGTGCCCACTCGTCCAAGCTGGAGCACTGGAAGCGCACGTCGAGAGCGAGTGCCACCTCCGCCTCGTGCCGTGTCCGCTCGGGTGCGCGCAGCGGCTGCCGTCGCACGGCGTCTCGGTGCACATCGCCAAGCGATGCAACATGCGCAACGCGTCCTGTCGCCTTGGCTGCGGCGCTGTGATACCGTTCTTGTCTCTCGGAGAGCACGAGGAGCACGCGTGCGCGCTACGCTCCGTGTTCTGCCAGCACTGCCACGAAGTCGTCAAGTGGCAAGCGCTCACCGATCATCTCGACCGACAGTGTGCGAAGCTGCCGCGACGGTGTCGACTCGGCTGCTTGAGCAAAGTGCCGAGAGCCGACGTCGACGCCCACGAGTCCTCACAGTGTCCCAAGCGGCTCGTGACGTGCTCAAGCTGCGCGAAGACGATCTGGTTCTGCGAGCAGCGCGCGCACGAGTTGTCCGAGTGTCCGCTGCGCGCGTACGGACCGTGCGACGCCAACTGCGGCGAGCTGCTCAAGCACAACGAGGTCGGCCACCACTTGCTCTTCAACTGCACGCAGCGCATCGTCACGTGCAGCAGCTGCGACGCGCGCACGGTGTTCGCAAAGCTCCAGGAGCACAAGTCGCTGCTGTGTCCACAGCGGCTCCTGCGCTGTCGGCGCGGGTGCGGCCAAGTGCTGAAAGAGGTCGACGCTGACGCCCACGAGGAAGGCGAGTGCGCCAAGCGCACCGTGTTCTGCAGCAACAAGTGCGGCGCGTATGTTCCGTACTGCGGCCTCGACGCGCACCTGGAGCTCGCGTGCGAGATGCGTGTGATCGAGTGTCCGAGCGGGTGCCAGGAGAAGCTCTTCGCGTACCAGTTCGAGTCCCACTGGAAGCGCTGCCGCCAGCGCCTCTGCCCGTGCGGCACCGGCGCGCAGGCGTGCAGCCGGCCGATCCGCCTCTGGTTCGCCAGTCGGAAGCTTGTGCGGTGCGCCAGCCACGACGAGAGCGCGCTGCTCTGGGCTCTCAAGACCCAGGACGACGACCTCGTGACGTACTTCGTGCAGAGCGTGGACGCCGCCGACGCGCTCCAAGACGAGTTCGCGAACGGCTTCGCGCCGCTGTCGATGGCGGTGAGCGTCGGGAACGTCGAGATCGTCAAGACGCTGCTGCGCTTCGGCGCAGACGTCAACTTTGAGACGTCGCGCGGCCGCACGGCGCTCGCGGAAGCGTGCTTGGCGCAGAACGTGGCGCTCGTCGAGCTGCTGCTGGAGCACCGCGCCAACGTCTCGCACACCAACCGGCAGGGACGCAACCTCGTGGCGATGGTGCGTTCGCTCGCGACGTCAGCGGATGACGACGACGGCAGCTCGAACAGCTGGAGCGCGATCCTGCAGCTCCTCGAAGACCGGGAAGCTCTCGAACGCGAGCAGCGCGAACTCTTCGTGGCGATCGCGTGCTCCGACTACGACTTCCTGACGCAGTTCCTGCGCTTCAGCGCGTCGCGACGGACCGTCGCGAGCGCCACGGCAGTCGATCAGCTCCAGGCGCTCCGCGACGAGCTCAGCGAGCAGACAAAGTGCGTGCAGCAAGCGCAGAGCGAGCACGCCGACGCGATCCGAGTCTTCAACGAGAGCGTCGCCGACACGGAAGCCAAGATGGTGCGCGTCTCGCACCTCTCGGAGCAGGTGCTCGACTGCACGAGTCAGATCGCGCGCGTGGACTCGCACCACGACGCCTCGCTCGCCGACTCGAGCGGGCTCGAGGTGGACATGCAGACGCTCATCCGCGAGATCACGGCGCAAGACATCGCCAAGCTCCTCAACGTCCACGTGCCGCCCGAGTACCTCGCTGTCATGAAGGCCCTCTGCATGATCAGCGGCGTGCTACCGCGCGGACGCCACAACGCGGTCGAGTACACCGACACGGAGTGGTGGAAGGCGGCGCAGGCGCTGCTCATGGACCGCACGCTGCTGCAGCGCCTGCGCGGGTACCGGAAGAACGTCGTGACGCCGGACGTGATGGCGAAGGTGCGGCGCGAGTGCATCCGCACGCCGGGCTTCGCTGCGACCACCGCGGGCTTCCAGGCGCCAGAGTCCACCGTCGAGGACACGCCGAACTCGCTCGTCGAGCGCAAGGGGATCACGCGGTTGCCTCCCGTGGACGAGCTGCGCGGGAACCTCGTGACACTGCTGGCTGCGTGGGTCACGGGCGTCGAGATGGAGTACAAGTCCCGCGCCGAGCGGCAGACGCTCGGTGAGCGCAAGCGCCGGCTCGCGATCTCGCTCAGCGGCTCCCGCGAGACGCTGCAGCAGGCGCAGTTCGAGATGCAAGTCGCGACGCGGTCGCTGCCCGCGCGCCAGGAAGAAGTCGAAGTCGCGCGGCTCCGGGTCGAGCGCGAGGCGAAGGAGCTCGTCGCGGCGCAGCAGCGCCTCAAAGCCTTCCGGATCCTCACGTTCGCGGCGCTCAACGGTCACACGCCGCTGACGTTCGCGGCGGCGATCGGCAACGAAGCCGTCGTGTACATGCTGCTCTCGCACGGCGCTCGCGCGGGGCACGCGGAGGAAGAGCAGCACCTGTGCGCCTCGCTCGTGCAGCTCGTCGCGCGCGACTTCCTCCAGAAGCGCCAGCTGCGGCGCCGGGTCGACGCGCACGCGGTGAAGACGCGCTCGGACGAGGCAGTCGATGCGCTCGTGCGCAACGTCGCGTTCGCGTTCCTGCTGAGCCACTTCCGCCGCAAGATCGCGTTCTTCCGCCACACGCACCGCGTGGCGCTCCACGAGGCGCTCTTCAACGGCTTCCCGCAGATCGTCGAGATCCTCCTGGCGCACGGCGCCGCGCTCTGGCACAAGACGCACGTGCTGCCGCTGCGCGTGTTCCCCGGCGCCATCGACACGGACGAGACGCCGCCCCCACCACTTCAGTCGGGCTCGTCATCATCGAAGCGAACACCGTCGCATCAGCTGTCGAGCGGGTGGAAGCTCACGCCGCTGGTCGCCTCCGAGGGACCAAACGCGCCGATGCTCCCGGGCGACACGCTCAAGCTCGCGATGCAGCGCTGGGACTGCAAGACGTTCCGGAAAGGCAGAGGCTGGGACCCGGACGCCACGCACTACAGCGACACGCACGCGTTCGTGACCACGGCGCTCGCGAAGCTGCACGACGCGCTCGCGCAGCACCGCCGGGAGATCGCGGCGCGCAAGAACGTCGCGAAGAAAGCTGCCGAGCTGAAGACCCTGCACGCGGCGCTGGAGGCTGCGATTCTTGAGCGCGACTTCCACGCCGTGTCCGAGCTGCTGGACCGCGGCGCCTACGGCGACTACGAGACCAGTCGCGGCGGCCAGTCCGCGCTCATGGCCGCGTGCGCGGAGGAGCGGTACGTGGAGAACCGCGACAGGCGCGACGTGCTGGCGGTCGAGTTCCTGCTCGACCGCGTGACCAACCACCCGTTCGTCAACTTCGAGAGCTCCACCGGACGCACGGCGCTGAGCACCGCCGCGCACCACGGAACGCTGCTGTGCGCGCAGATCCTGCTGGACCGCGGCGCGGACGTGAACCTGGCGTCGCGCGCGCACGGGAGAACGGCGCTCATGGCCGCCGCCGCGAACGGGAAGACCGAGTTCGTGCGCTTCCTGGTCCACCAGCCAGCCATCGACGTCTTCGCGCTCGACGCGTCCGGGAAGTCGGCGTTCGCGCACGCGCAGACGCGCGGCTTCGACGACGTGACGCATCTGCTCGGCGCCGCGATGGCTGGGAACCGCGGCCGCTTGTACGCGAGCGTCTCGGCGCTCTACGGCGTGTGCAGGTGGGGGTGCGGGTTCATGGCGAACGTCGACGACCACCGCGTGCGCGGCAGCGTCGTCCTCGAGCGCACGCACCCGCTCGCCCACCACGAGACGCACGCGTGTCCGAAGCGGTTCGTGGACTGTCCGCTCGCGTGCGGCAGCTCC
This sequence comes from Globisporangium cystogenes, assembly GCA_023334215.1. Lineage (NCBI taxonomy): Eukaryota > Oomycota > Peronosporomycetes > Pythiales > Pythiaceae > Globisporangium > Globisporangium cystogenes. The sequence goes on along the minus strand of JAASGM010000028.1, from coordinate 3,215 downwards.
GGCGTCTGGGCGGAGAGCCTGCCGGGCCACCTGGCGAGCGAGTGTCGGCTGCGGCGCGTCTCGTGCGCGCAGCCCAAGTGCGGCGCGGCGTTCCCCTTCGAGCGCCTGGACGCGCACAACCGCGACGCGTGCGCCTTCCGCACGATCTTCTGCGACTGCGGCGAGCAGATGACGCACCAGAAGCACGTCGTTCACGCGCAGAGCAGGTGTCCGATGCGGCTCGTCTGCTGCCCCTTCGACTGCGGCGCTGGCGACGCGGCTCCGCTGCTGCGCTTCGCGGACCTCAAGGTCCACCAGACGACCGAGTGTCCGAACCGGCGAGTGCGGTGCCGCAACGGCTGCGGCGCGAGCGACCTGCTCTTCAAGCAGCGCGGCCACCACGAGAGCCGCCTCTGCTCGCTGCGCCGCGCCGCGTGCAAGTGGGGGTGCGGCGAGTCCGTCGTCGCGAGCGCGCTGCAGACCCACGAGAGCGACGAGTGCGCGCGGCGCCAGGTGCCGTGTCCGAGCAAGTGCGGCGCGCAGGACGTGGTCTTCGAGGAGCTCCCGGCGCACGTCGGCGACACGTGTCCGCGCCGCCTGATGCTCTGCGCGCTGGGCTGCGAGCGCCGCGTGCCGCTGCACGTGATGGACGCGCACGCGGCCGGCGAGTGCCGCAAGCGCCTCATGCGCTGCGAACTCTGCGGGCTGGCGCTCGTGGACGAGGAGCGCGCAGACCACCAGAGCTCGTCCTGCGCACTGCGCATCTCCGTCTGCGGACTCTGCGGGCAGAGCGACGTGCCGTTCGCGACGCTCAGCGCGCACCGCGCGACGCAGTGCCGCATGCGCGCGGTCGAGTGCGCGCTCGGCTGCCAGCGGCCGCTGCGCGCGCACGAGCAGCACCGTCACGAGAGCGCCGAGTGCCACCTGCGCAGCGTCTGGTGCCCGCTCGGCTGCCGGCTCGTGCTGGTCGCGAGCGCCGTGAAGAAGCACGAGCGCGTCTGCGACATGCGCTTCGTCGCGTGCGCTGCCTGCGGCGACGAGATGCGCGAGAAGGACCGCGCGCGCCACGAGCTCGAGTGCGCGGTATCAAGTCGCAAGAAGATGTGAATGTTTGGTAACAAATATGTGTGGTATCAACGCTCAACACTTTGGTATCCTCCTCCACCTGAGAACAAGCATGCCGCGCTGCCGGCAGTGCCAGCGCGCGCTCGACGCCGAGCCGCCGCCGCTCGCTGGTGCGCGCATCTCTGTATTTCTGAGAGCGCTCTCTGTTTGCGTTGGTCTAATGCAACCATCACTCTCTCGGACGCAAGGCCCCGCGCTCGGCGAGAGCTACGTGCTCCTGCCGATGAGCGTGACCGCCTCGGGCGTGCTGCCGTCGTCGCTCGGGGAGAGCGCAGTGGGCGTCGGCGGCGCCGACTACTTCCCGAGCATCAGCAGCGCAGTCAGCAAGAAGAAGCCGGAGCCGCACGTCGAGGAGCAGTACTTTGGCGCTGAGAGACGGCAGCCGCCCGCTGCGCCGACGACGCCGACGCTCAAGAGCGGTGGCCCCAGCCCGCGACTCGGCGGCGGTCCGAGTCCCCGTCTCAGCACCGCGAGCGCGAACGCGTTCCGCGACAAACCAGCTGCGCTGGGCGACAGCGTGAGCGTCGCCGCCATGGCGCACGCAGAGCTGAGCGACCACGTGCAGCTCATCACGACCCACCACGCGCACTGGTAGACGCAGATGCAGCGATGCGAAGAGCAACAGCGTGGTGTTGACGGCACTGACACTCGTGCGTGCGATGCTGCGTCGACAGCGCCGGGGTGCCCGTGACGACTCCGGCGTGCAAGGAGTGCGTGGACAGCATGCTCCTGCAGATCGACGGGTACGCGAGTGGATGGACCGGAGACTTCGGGTGGGGCTGCGGCTGACACGCCGACAGTCAGGCGGAGCGCGCGCGGTACGACAAGCGCAGTTTCGCCGGCTACTTGCACTCGACGGGCTCCTCGATGCGCAACGAGGAGGTCGAGCAGGTCAACGAGCGGATCCACTACGTGCGTGCGTGTCGGCCCTCGACGCGTTGGGTGGTGCACGAGCGCCTCTCACTCTCAATCTCACTCGCGCTCTGTCGCAGTACGAAGAGGAGCTGGCGGCGCTCGAGGAGAACCTGCAGCTGATGGAAAAAGAGCGCGCGGAGATCCACGCGCGGCAGCAGTCGCTGCTCCGAGACGCGGCCGCGCTCGCGCAGGAGGAAGCGCTCATGTGGCAGGAGCTGAACGAGCTGCACTTCGACGAGGAGACGTTCGCCGCCCTGCGCGACGGCGCGCGCGCGCAGATCGAAGGCGTCGAGCTCAAGAACGCGTCGGTCCAGCACGCGCACATCCTCGCCGACCTCTTCGCGATCGGCCACAGCGGTCCGTACGCGACGATCAACAGCTTCCGCGTGGGGCAGATGCCGACGGCACCGGTCGAGTGGAACGAGATCAACGCGGGGCTGGGGGAGGCGGCGCTGCTGCTCCAGACGCTCGCGACGAGCGTCGGGCTCGAGTTCTCCGAGTGAGGAAGCACGGACGGCGCTGTTGCTGGTGGGAAGAGCTCGCTCGCGTCCTCTAACGTTGTTCGACTGTGTGACTCGTGCTCCCAGCTTCAAGATCGTCCCGCTCGGCAGCTTTTCCAAGATCGTTCGCGTCACGAACCTGCGCATGGAGTACTCGCTGTACGTTGTCGCGCTCGCGCACGCGTCGCAGGGCTGCGCTTACTGACTCGTGGAACCAACCGCTCGCTCGCTCTCGGCAGCCACGGCTCGGACCAGGACAACTTCGCCGAGTCGCTCTTCAACCTCGGCCTCGGCGCGTGGATCACGTGCCTCCGGCAGCTGCTCGCGGCTGTCGAGAGCGCCGACCCGACGTTCCGCGCGCCGTACCGCGTCTCCAAGCACGCGATCAACGGCCACTCGGTCCTCTTCCTCAAGCACAAGCAGACGGAGTGGACGAAGGCGCTCAAGTACGCGCTCACGGACCTCAAGTGGCTGCTGGCGTGGACGGCGACCGGCCCCGCGGCATCGGCGGCGCGGCTCAAGTCCTAGCGCAGAAGTCGACTCAGCACAGACGATGGCGACGGTGATCGAGACAACGCGCGTGGAATACAAGAGCTTTCTACTGTGTACAAGACGCCATCGGCAGGTGCTGGCTGGCGGTGCAGGTGGTGGGTGGATGCAGTGTGTGTGTGGGGGGGGTGCGGGGGGGGGGGGGGG
>JAASGM010000279.1:0-25223 GCA_023334215.1 Globisporangium cystogenes | reverse complement strand
GAGGTTATCCTGTGTGATCCTTTTTGACCTCGCATGCGGCGCTACCCGCCGCAGCCCTACAAATGCACCCGAAGGGCTCCTAGAGGTTTTACTCTTAGAACCTCGTCGGCTTGGCTAAAACCTGAGGTTCAGCCCATAGGCAGCCTGAGGTTCAACCCAAAGGATTGGCCTTGAAGATCTGCACTCGAGCTTGATCCTCCCTGGGAAGGTTCCCAGCGATGTGATTGGCTCGCACCTCTCACTTGAACCTCGGTGTCGCGTCGACCGCGTCACCGACCTGGTTCCCGAACCTAAGTGTCGCGACGACCCGCGTCACTGATCTGGTTCCTGATGTGAGCACCTGCACTCAGCACATCCTTGTGCAAGGTGATCATCACTCTTCGCATGTTTACGCTCAGATGTGATTATCCCCTTTTGCACGCCTTGACATGGTCTCCATGACATCATCCGATGACGTCATTGTCTTTGGAGTCAATCTCTCGATCCAGGAGTTGGTGTGGACCACACAATCTCCCATGTAACGGTAGTGGCCCGTTACAGGTTGGGTCGAACTTGTGGCATGGCAGCAGCGGGGTCGATGAAGACAGGCAACTCGCTGCCGCCCACCGCAGACGCTTCGTCTGCAATGCTCGCTTGAGACGGAGCTGAATCCTTGACCTCCTCGTCGTCGTTGTCGTCGCCGATGACGCGCACACGTTTCCGTTGGCGCACGTTTCTCCACTGCGACAGAACGAACGCGAGGAGCTGCTCGAACTCCGCGTCGTCTTCAACGTCTACAAGCTTGGAGCACAGAGTCCGCGTGGCTCTCAGCGCCTGCTTGAAGTTGTCACTCGATTTCAGCTGGCGTCCGTGCGTGCACTCTGCTTCCTCAAACGTGTTGTAGGATATTCGCCTCACACGAGCCACCGCCGCGACACCGTGCAGCCATCTGTGTGCGTTCGACAGAGCGAGAGACGTCAAATACTTGGAAATACATGGATTCCACATCTGCACTACATGTACCATACATGTGCGGCATACCTCGAGTTGATCCGCTTCAGCGGGATCACGGAGCCGGAGGTGCCTGGCGCCTTGCGTACTGCTATCGCGTGTCGACACGGCAGTCTCATTGACTTGGCGAACCCGCAGTGGCAGCTATACGTTGATTCGTCCACTGTATGGGTCGTCCTTGCTCCACTGACAACCACACATCCGGGCTTGGTCTCCTTGTTATACGAGTACTTGTTGGCCTTGTCGAGAGCGATACGGTACTCTGCTGCGACGTGTTCAGGGACGAAATGCGTCGTGACTGCTAGCACTTGAGACAGCTCCTCGTCGTAGTTCGAGTTGACAAGGCTCGCGACACGCAACCGGTAGTACCGCTACTCGTTCTCCTTCCGCCGGTCTGCAGGGATCACCGCTCCAAGCACTTCGCCATGCTGCAGTCACCGTCCACACCGATCTTCAACTTGCCGAAGAAGTTCTCGAGCTTGTTGTCGGTGTGGTACGGAAACGCGGCAGCCGGTCGCGCTCCCACATCATCCACATGTCGGTGCAGGTGTGCCAGTTCCTCTCCATGTACTCGAAAAACGAGTTGAACCCGATCCGCGAGCACAAGCCGCTGAGAGCCGAACGCGACTGCTCTTAGTCGTCTCGAGAGTTGGCATACACCATACTATGGACGATGTGGTCGACAGCGGTGTGGTCGTCTGCCGATATGCGTCCATGTTCGGTTTTATTGACGCGAGATGCAGCCACTTGGCGACGTGAAAGAGGCAGATCAGGATGCGCGCGTCAGGGAAGTATGACCGCAGCACGCGGATCTCGTTGAGATCCTTGTCCACGATGATAACCCGCACTCGCTTCGCCGTGTCTGGATTCGCGCGCAGGAATTGGTCGAGCGTCTTTGACATGTGCCAGTCCGCGTTTGTCTCGAGGAGGCTGTGCTGGACCACTTGGCCCTCGCCGTACTCGTCCACAGTCATCAGCGTACACAGCTGGTAGTTGTACCTGAGAAATACACGGAAATACATGCACACTACATGTGGCGGATCAGTCCATGTCGCCACGACTCCGCCGCGTTCAAGTCTGCACGACAGCACCTGTTGGTCTTGTGCGTGCAGTCGACCATGAGCAGCTCCGGGAAGCGTGCGTGTATCACCCGCATGTGCCGAGAGCTGATTGAGATCACCCCTGTCTCACGGCATGAAGTCTCGTCCAATGTCACGACGTTGCACTCGTCTACTGCCACGAACTGCGCGATCACACTGGCGGTCGAGTCGTCGTCGTCTTTCGTCGACACCTTCGTGTGGTGGAGGTCGATCATGTTGTCAACGTCGCGCTTGAGGATGTTCTGCCTTGGGCAAGAAGGAAGTCGAAGATTCGTGAGCGCTTTGTTCCGCCAAGGATCATCCGCTCGACCTGCGCCGCGTTCTCCGGGCCCTTGACTCCTCGCTCAGATGGATGCGTTCGCTTGGCGGCGTGATCAACGGCATGGTTGTGACGAAAGGTTCCGTTCTTGACCCAAGCTGCCACCCAGAATCCAGCTCCACCATCTGCACCACAAACCGGAACATGCTGCCGGTGCCGAGCATGTGACGCCGCACTCACTTCCCTTCACCACGCGACCTAGGTTGCCACCCGTGAGTACAAATGTACGTTCGCTGGAACGCGTCCCACTCCTTCGGCAGAAGGTGGACAGCGTCGCCGCGTTGTGCCGTCTTGGGCTCGGAGAGACGCTTGTTCCGATTCGTGCAGCTCACGACGACTTGAACACGGATCATCTGCGCCGTTCGCTCTTGATAGGCTTGGAGATACGTAGCCCAGCTCGACCAGTCCGCGTAGAACACTTCCAGTCGCTCGACATTGACTGAAGAGTCGAGCACCTGGACAGTACATGCGCTATACATGTCCTCCTTGTCCGATGCGTGGGTGTCGCTGCTTTGCTCAGCGCGAGAACTGCCTGTGCTGCTTCCCTCCGGTGACGCCTCTTGTACTTCGTCGTTGCTGTCACTGTCGAACAGCCGCTTGAGCCGCTGTTGCGCCGCCTTCGCTTCAGCACGTCATTTCCGTGTCGTACGTTTCCCACCGACCCAGGTACTGAGTCCAAAGCTGCCGATTGCTTTGTCTCTCTCGTTCTGTCGCGCTTGCAGTCGAGGAATGCGTCGTAGCGTAGCTTGAGCTTCGAAGGCTACGTTATCTTGAGCGCACGGAGTCCTTGGCGCCGAGTGTGGGGTCGCAGCGGGGTCTTCAGTCATGTCAGGAAGCCGCCGAGGACTCGCTCGAGGGCTTGAGACCTTCTGCTCTTCGTCGGACGCGCCTGTGTGCTATGGAGTGTGATCTTTTGAGCCCGACATCTTTTGATTCACACATGCAAAACAGAAACACACGATCGAAGTTATTCGCCAGCGCTTTTGCATGGCACCAATCGGACACAAACTCTCGTATGAACTCGTACCGCGTCTCACGCTCGCTTTCGCGCTTCGTGCTCGTCCGCTTGGCGCGCTGGTCGCTTCTCTCGCTCGCTAGAGCCCTGTAACGCAGAAACACACGCTCGACGTCACACACAAGCTCCCATTCACTGCCTTCTACCATCGCATGCCCTCGCACACACTCGTACCGCGTCGGGCTCGTGCTCTCGCGCCTCCTCGTCGCCTCCTTGATGCCCGGGAGCACGCCTGGTGCGCCGCGCGTGCGTCCTCGCCTTCGCTTGAGCTTTTGACGTGTGTTTCTCGAATGGTTCGCACAGTTTGGAGCGCAGGTCCGCGGACGAATGCGAACCACTCGTCAAATATTTCAGTTTTTGTTGTTGTTGCTATTTACATGTGCGCTACATAGTCATCGTACACAGGATATACATGATTTTCGAGGGTTAGGGAAACTGGGCAGAAAGCGCACCGATAGAATATCATTACCTTTCAAAATTGTGAGCTACATCTTACTATATAAATCATCCCGATTGTCAATAACAAGTTCTCTTATGCCAAGTATTACTACACCTGCATTAAAATTCACAAGTTTATAAAACAACACAGCATAGTTGCTGTTTCAAATTGAAAGTTATTCGCATCCCAATGTGGAGTGGAAAATGACATACTAAAGGAACTGGAGTTTTCCTTTTGGGTTGATGCCTCGCATTGGCCGAACAGTAAGTTGTTTATTGAAACATGTACATTACATAACATTGAGATTTTTTGCATTCAGAATTCCCAAATCCCGAGAAATTTACAAAATACTGCTTCGAAGTCCGTAGTCGATAAATACTGATTTGAAGCGTGTCCATTCAATCAATCCGGTGATTGATGTAATCCAAAGCTTTGCGGTAAATGTTTATTTAGTCTTGTGAATAGCAAACGCCAACCAAGTTCGAGTCAGCTCTGAGTGATGACAGCGAAAAGGGTTGCACATTGACCAGGTGTGTAATTTTCTCATAAAGGTCTCAACCAGCAAGTGTATCGGGATATCGAGAAGCCACTTTGCGCAAGAGACCGTGCGACATTGCTGAAACAGGAAATGTATCGAAATGCACACTCCCACGAGCGTGTGAAACGCGGCTAGAATTGTGAGAACCTGCAATCTTAGCCCATCACTGGGGCTTTTTTCTCAATTTGCAGTATCCTGGAAACGGCTTAGCTGCTCTCTACAAGGCCAACTGCCTCTCTGTACAAGATCGACACGGGCTTTTCTCCACCTTTTGCCTTGCCTTTCGCGAGGTCCATTCGCGTTTCGCCCCCTTCGCCGTCGAGACCTCTTCGTTCTCCCGCCGCTCGAGCAGCTACCAACGAGATGAAGACCGTTGCGATCTGGACCGCCATCGTGGCCGTCGCCGCGCTCGCGTGCGGCCGCGTGGACGCCAAGTCCGGCAAAAGCGAGGACGGCTACTGCAAGGACGACACGACGTGCCAGAAGGTCACGAAGGACTACACGTGCGTGAGCGTGCAGACCACGCGCGAGAACACGGAGGAGGTGAAGCAGTGTCTGCCGTACAAGGTGGCGGGCGATGTGTGCGCCGGCGTGGTGCCCGGCCTGTGCCCGAGCTTCTCGACGTGGTCGAAGGAGTTCAAGTCGATCAGCAGCGTGTGCGCGTACATCATCCCGACCTCCAAGTGCGCCGCCGACCCGACCGCGAACAGCACGAAGGGGACGGTCACGTGCCTCAACGTCACGTCGTCCGACCAGGACACGTACGGCGTCATCTACGGCTGCGTCGACTACGACGGCTCCAAGTTGCTCTTCGAGTCGGGCTCCAAGTCCGCCAAGCTCTCGCAGACGTTCAACTACTCGGCGGTCATCAGCGAGGGCTGCGTGAACCCGAAGAACGCGGCCGACTCGGACGTCGTGTGCTCGGGCCGCGGCACGTGCTCGCCGACCGTGCCGGGCCAGATGGACTACAAGTGCCTCTGCAACGTCGGCTACAGCGGCACGTACTGCCAGAAGATCGAGTCGAACAAGTGCACGCAGAAGGCGCAGTGCGCTGCCGGCACGTGCAACCTCACGACGCAGCAGTGCGAGTGCGAAGCCGGCACGGCGGGTCTCCAGTGCGCCGAGTGCGACCCCAAGTCGTCCAGCGCGTGCAACAAGCACGGCACGTGCGGCGCGGTGAGCCCGGGCACGGTGTCGGCGGCCACGCGCCGCTTCCTCGAGTCCATGGCGTCCGGCTCGGGCGACGACGACGCGACCGTGGGCTCGACGAACTCGTCGTCGTCGACGACCTCGTCGGGCAACGTGTGCGTGTGCGAGTCGGGCTACGCCGGCGCGCAGTGCGACCGCAAGGTGTCGGGCTCGCAGTCGACGACGGTGAAGAACTCGACGGCGGAGACGCCGGCGCCGACGTCGGGCTCCTCCTCGAGCGCGGTGTTCACGTCGTTCGCGCTCGTGTCGGTGCTCGTGGCGGCGGCGCTCAACTAGACGCGAGTCGACTGCGTGTGCTCTGGCGCCTCGTTTCTTGTGCGGGAGCTGCGAGGCTCTTCCTTTGCAGTCCTTCCCTCCCGCCGAGCTTTTGTTTCTCCTTTGATAAAGCGAATGGCACTCTTGGATTCTTCGTTCGCTCGTGTCGTGTTCAACTCGATCCGTGTACAGGTCAGTGTTGTAATTTCTTTCAAATTGCGGTACGAGAGCGCGAATTGTTTATATCAATTTTTGAAGAAAATAGCCACATACAAATCGCAAGTGGCAACGAACCCATCGTCGGCATAACGCAACCTCATTTGCATTTGTCGGAACTCCAAGCAGGCAGTATGTACGGCAGCCGCGGCATGTCGTCGCGCCACAGCACGGCGTCGTCCGTGGGGACCGCGGCGCCCCAGACGGTGCTGCGCAACGACTGCGTCTTGTACCTCACGGTGCTCGCGGCGCACGGGCTCAAGAAGACGCAGAAGATCGGCGTGCAGGACCCCTTCTGCGCCGTCTACCTCGTCTCGCACGGCAAGGCGGCCGCCGAGCCGGCGTTCAAGACCGCTACGCACGACAACGGCGGTGCGCATTGCAAGACATGAATAAGGAGTGCAGGTTGCTGAAACTGACGCGTCGGCGCTGGTGACAGGCTGCGAGCCGCAGTGGAACGAGAAAGCCACGATCCTCATCCCGAACGTCACGTCCGACGTGCTCAAGATCAAAGTCATCAACGAGAACTGGGTCGGCAGGTGCGTGCGAGCGGGTCCACCGGCACGTGTAAGCGGGTCGGACGATCTAACGTACCCGTGTGTGTTCACCCACCCACCCACCCACCTCCAGCAACACGATCGGCAAGGCGATGGTGTCGCTCAAGGACCTCTCGCGCGGCCGGTCGATGGAGAAGGAGTTCGCGCTCATGCCGCAGGGGTTCGTCAAGGTGCTCATGTACCTGTCGATTGGCCACGGTAGGCGCCTCTGCAGGAGCTGTTGAGCTGAGCTGAGAGTTGCAGGCCGCTTACGCTGCTCGTTCGCTTGCATCGGTATGCGCAGAGAACCCGACGTCGCAGCCGCGCATGCAGTTCGGCGAGTACCCGAAGCACTTTATCATCGGCAAGTCGAAGCTCTTCCTCGGCCTCATCTCGGGCGAGAAGCTCCGCGACATCCAGTCGTTCGGCACGCAGGACCCGTACTGCGAGGTGTACATCAGCAAGCGCCGGCAGCCGGGCTCGCAGGACCTCGTGTACAAGACGAAGACGCACAACAACGGAGGTCGGTGGGCATGTGCCGCGGCACTTTGGCGACGAGTTCTCACGCTGCGGTCTGCGGCATCCGTGTACGCAGGCAAGAACCCGCGGTGGATGGAGGCGATCGCGGTCGGCGTGCGGTGCATCGAGCACGACTACCTCATCATCCGCGTCATGAACGACAACCACCTGAAGGAGTGAGTACGCTTGCTGCGTGCGCATTTGCCTGCTGAGGAGCCACCCGCTCGCATGTCTGACGCTGTGCTCCGCTCTCTAGCGACTTGATCGGCGAGATGTGCTTCAAGCTGGAGGTGCTGGTGGGCCGTGGCTTCGAGGACAAGCACCACCCGATCGAAGCGCTCGACACGATCGTCGGGCAGCTTCGGCTGCAGATGGCGCTCTTCAACGACGAGGTGCTGGAGGAGGACGAGTCGGACCACGACGGCGACCTCGACGGCTGCTCGTGCAGCTCCGGGGCGATCAAGCCCGCGACGAAGGTGGGCGACGTGCTGATCAACGGCATTTCGCCCGAGGGCGTGCAGTACCTGCAAGCCGGCACGGTCGTGCACACGGGCTGCGAGCTTGCGGGCGACTACGTCATGGACAAGTTCTACTGGGACGGCGACGAGATCTGAGCTCGCGGGCGGGTGGAGGTGGCGGTGGGTCAGTGGATGGATGGATGGAGGTGGCCAGAAGAGCTGGGAAGAGAGAACGTGGGCGGCCGCGTTGCAGAATAGGAGAAGAGAGAGAGAGAGAGGAAGCTGGTTGTATGGCGAAGGAGATCGATCCGCTTCGTGTGTTCTTCATCGTCTCAGGTGTCGCGAGTCCAGCGAGAAATAAACGAGGGAATTCCTTCTTCCACGACCAGCTGCTGCTATCATCGGCAGTCGCTGACTGCTTCTCGCGTCACAACAGCCAGACGCGTCACCTGCTGACTGGCGCGAGGGCCCATGGAGCTCATCGAGGACTACTCCGGCGCCAGGCGCAGCCCGTCGCTGCGGCCGCTGGCGACCAGAGGCGGATCCGCCAGCGACCTGCGCCGCGGGGACGAGGACTCGTGGACGTCGGTGGACCACCAGGAGCTCGACCACGCGGTGCGTCCACCGCGCAGTCGGAATGACGCCGCCGCCGACGACGACGACGCGCTCACCTCACGCACGCGCCTCTCTCTTTCTGCCAGACCGCGTACGTGTCCGAGAGCATGTACCTCGTCATGGAGAACCCCGTGTCGCGGCTGCACGTGGGCGAAGTCGTGTACTTCAAAGCGCACGCGCTGTGCGACCAGTCGGCGGCGGGGCCCGCGAGCCCCGCCGCCAGCGCCGCGAGCAACAACAGCAGCGGCGCCCGCGACTCCGAGCACGGGACGCTCTTCCTCACCAACCTCCGGCTGCTCTTCCTCGCCTTCGAGCGCCACCAGAGCAGCCGGAGCAGCAGCGCCTCGAAGGCCGTCGGAAAGGTGCTCGAGGTGCCGCTCAACTGCGTCGCGGAGCTCGCCGAGTTCCGCGCCGGCAGCTCAAGTGCCATGGCGAGTCAGCTCGAGATCGCGTGCAAGAACTTTGAGATCGTCAAGTTCCACTTCCCGTGCGACTCGACGTCCGGGTGCGTCGCTCGTCGCTCGTAGCTCTTGGGGGAAGCGAGCGAACGAGCCGCAGACTCACACTATCCACCTGCTGCCGCTCTCCCATCCCCCCACGCGCACTTCTAGCGACCTGTTCGTGCGGATCAACCAGGCGCTGTCGACGAAGCAGCCGCAACTCGCCTACGCGTGCACGGCCATCTCGGCGCTCCCGGATCTGTCGGGCTGGGCGGTCTACGACCAGCAGAGCGAGTTCGCGCGGCTCGGCTTCAAGACCGCCAAGTCCACGAACCACATGACGGGCTTCCGCGTCACGCACATCAACAGCAACCACAAGATGAGCCCGACGTACCCGAGCGCCTTCGTCGTCCCGGCGTCGGTCTCGGATGGCGAGCTGCGCAAGATTGCCAGCTTCCGCGCCCGCGGTCGCGTGCCGGCGGTGACGTACCGGCACCGAAACGACGCGGTCATCGCCCGGTGCGCGCAGCCGCTCGTGGGGCTGCGGCGCAAGCGGTGCTCGTCGGACGAAGCGTTCATGACAGCGCTGCGCCGCGAGTCGAGCGGGCGGCTCTTGTTTGTCGACTGCCGAAGCCAGGTACGCGCACGCACCGCTGCTTCGAGTTGGCGAGGGTGAGAGGGTGAGAGAAGCGCACGCCACGCTGACCTGACTGACACGCTCGACACGTGACGCCGCAGACAAGCGCGTACGGGAACATCGCGCTCGGCGGAGGGTTCGAAGTGTATGTGCGAGTTGTCGGTTCGCTTGTAGCGCTGGCGCTGGCGTCGGTGCTCACGTGTGGCGTCTGGAGTGCAGTCTGGACTACTACAGGGAGACGAACATCGTGTTCATGGGGATCGAGAACATCCACTCGATGCGCGACTCGATACGGAAGCTCTTCGACCTGATCAAGAACGAAGTGCGCGGCAACGAGCGCTCGAACTGGCTGTCGTGTCTCGAGGTGCGTTGCGAGTGGCTATGTGGTTACGGAAGGCGTCGCTGACGACGCGTGTCTGTGCGGCTCGCAGAGCACTCGGTGGCTCGAGCACGTGCGCTCGGTGCTGGTGTCATGCTCCGTGTGCGTGTCGAAGCTAACGGAGGAGGCGACGAGCCTCCTAATCCACTGCTCGGACGGCTGGGACCGCACCGCGCAGCTGGTCGCGCTCACCAAGCTCTGCGCCGATCCGTTCTACCGCACGCTCAAGGGCTTCCAGATCCTGGTCGAGCAGGAGTGGTGCGCGTTCGGCCACCAGTTCCGCGCGCGCTCGGGCCACTCGGTCGACCACGCGAGCTACTGGGAGGACGAGCACGCGTCGCCAGTGTTCATGCAGTTCATCGACGCTGTGTGGCAGCTCATGCGCCAGTTCCCGTGCTCGTTCGAATTCACCGAGCGCTACTTGATCGCGCTGCTCGACGAAGTGTACGGGAAGCGCAGCGGGACGTTCTTGCACGACTGCGAGGAGTCTCAGATCGTACGTGTCAGCCCGTGCCATTCGTGGCTGCTGTTGTTGCTGTGCCACAGCTAACGACCAGCCTTCCCCTCCGTGCGATGATGGATGTTGCTCTGCGTGCAGGGCTCCATGACGCTCACAAGGTGCATCAGCGCCTGGACGCTGCTGGACGCGCACCCGCAGGCGAGCGACTTCCGCAACCCGTTCTTCATCCTGCCGTTCGGCGGCGAAGGAGCCTCGGATCGGTCGCCGATGGTGCTGCAGTTCAAGTGGCACACGAGCTCTCTCGCGATCTGGACGTCGTTCTACTTGCGGTCGCTGGAATCGAACGACTCCCGGGTATCGCAGGTCCTTTCATGTCCCCCTCTCGAGCTGCGTGTTCCCAGCGCCACTCGCTAACACACGCTGTATCCTGTGCTCGTAGGACGCGTGGGCGAAGGAGCTCCAAGTCTCGCAGAAGGAGCTGCAAGCGCAGCTGAGCACGGCGCACCAGAAGCTGCAGTCGCAGACGGAGGCGAACTCGGAGCTCGTCTCGGAGCTTGAGGCGCTGCGCAAGGAGAGCGCGGGGCTGCGGATGGCGCTGCAGGGCCAGGTGTTCGCGACGAGCGACGCGAGCGGCCTGATGGTGCACGAGCAAGAGGAAGACGACGACGGCGTGCTGCTGAGCGTGACTCCCGTGGACGACGCGACGGGCGGGTGGCCGTTCCCCAAGGGGCCGACTGCAGCGAGAGGCGCAGCGAGAGGCGCAGTGGTGCAGGCGCCTCCGAGCGGACTCGACACGCACCAGAACGGCTACAGCGGCTTTGTCGGCGCGTCGATCAACTCGGGCTTCGAGATCTTCCACTCGTACTTTGACGCGTCCGGCGTCAACAAGAGCGTCGTGCGGGACGCGCACTTGGTCGCGTCGGCGTCGCGCTCGTCGTGACCTCCCGAGTCTCGAGAGTGTCCACAGATTCGCTTTCAGTAGGTAGGTAGGTGCATACTAGTACATCGACCCCTTCATTCACCCCTTCCAAGCCACTCGAGTCACGCCAGCGTGGCAAGCGCCAGGTGTCGTCGTCCTACGACGTCCTTGTTCTTGTTCTCAGAGTCGCCCATTATTGCATTTTTCCATCACTTGCTCGCACCACCTGCGACCTTCTTGGAGCCTCGGAGCGCCATGACCGCCACCGCCGACGACGAGGCGCCCGAGTGCAAGCTGCTCTCCGGGGGCTTCGCGGCGCTCATGCAGCTGCTGCTGGGCTTCATCGCCTTCTCCGTGCTCATCCTCAAGCGCGTGCACGAGGTGCCGCAGCGGCCGCTCGCGGTGCGTCGCCTGCCTCGTCTCGCGATTCCCACCACGCGCACGCGTAGGTGGTGCTCACGCCGTCGAACGCGCCGCAGGTCTGGGGCTTCGATGCGTCCAAGCAGATGGTCGGCGCGGGCTTCGCGCACGTCGCGAACCTGCTCATCGCCATTCTGCTCTACCAGCACCAGCTGGACGCGCAGGTGCTCAAGGGCGTCGACCAGGTGCGTCGTCGTCACGAGCAGCTACGTTCGATGGCGCTCGGTGGCGCTGACGACGCGCTCGTCGACGCTGCTGCGCAGTGCGCGTTCTACTTTGTCAACTTCACGCTCGACACGACGTTTGGCGTGTTCCTCAACTGGGTCTTCCTCGAAGCCTTCTCGCTACTCGCCGCGCGCTTCCAGTGGACGTCGGTCATGGTGCCAGGGGACTACGGCGACCCGATCCGCATCCGGTTCGTCGTTCGCTGCTGTCTGCCTAGTGCTAGGAGGGACAACTGACGGACGGTCGTCCTCACTCAACTCCCCCCCCCCACTAGGAACTGGCTGGCGCAGCTCGTGTCGTGGATCGTGATCATCTTCAGCACGAAGCTCGTGATCGCGGTGTTCATCGTGGCGCTCGAGAAGCCGCTGGGCGAGGTCGCGATGTGGGTCTTCGCGCCGCTGCGGCCGTACCCGCGCGTGGAACTCGCGCTCGTGATGATCGCGTGCCCGTGTCTCATGAACGCGCTGCAGTTCTGGATCCAGGACTCGTTCCTCAAGAAGGACGTGCGCGACGACTGCGTCCTCGTGGCCACGTCGTCGTCGACGTCCAAGGCGGCGTCGCCAGTCGCCAAGTCTGCGGCGGCGTCGACGTCGCCAGGCGACGCGAAGGTGGCGGTGGTGGAGGGGCGGAAGAAGTCCCCTGCAAGCGCCGACGTCGTCTCCGTGTGAGCGAGCGAGTCTCTCAGGAATGCGAGCTGCTTCGTGTGTGTGTGAGTGTGTCAATCAACGTAAAGCTCCTCAACTCGCGTTCGCGTTATCGCTCTCGGCCCACGGGGGTGGCCGGCTGGTTGGCTGTCTACTGTAGGTCGTCTCCACATCCGCACGCGCGCGCAACTGGCCTCGCTGGCGCCGCCGCCGCCGTCTATTTGTTCTTGCCCTTGAGGAAGAAGAGCGCGCCGGCGCCAACCATGAGCAGCACGGACGCCGCGCTCGCCAGCAGCACCGTGTTGTCCTCCGACTTGGCCTTCTTCCGCGTCTTGGCGCCGCTCTTCTTGGCCTTGGCCTTGGCCTTCTTCGACACCTTCTCCTCCTCCTCCGACTCGGAGTCGTCGTCGTCGTCCGACTTGCCCTTCTCCGAGCCTGACTCGATGTCTTCCTCGACCTTGGTCAGCTTGCGCTGCCGCGCCTTCCCCACGACTGACGACGGCGTCGACTTGGCCGAGCCGGACGGCGACGCCGCCGCGCCGTCCTTGCCCTTCTTCTTCTTGCTCTCACCGCCGCCGGCCTTGACAACGTCCACGAGCAGCACGATGCGCTTCCAACCCGCGCGCTTCGCCATGCCCACCGCCTCCACCAGACTCTCGTCGGTCGTGAGGACAGCGAGGTCGCCGTCGTCGTCCTCGTACTTGAGGCGGAGCTCGTCCGCCGCGTCCACGCCCATCTTGGCGCGCACTTGCTCGAACAGCACCGCGATCGAGTCGTAGCGGCACAGGATGCGGTGGTAGTGGCCCTGCGTGCGGTCGCTCACCTTGAAGATGAACGTGTCGTCCGTCATGTTGAGCGCCATCGCGCTCGTGGCCGTCGTGTGCGCCGCACTGATCACCGACACGCTCTCGCCCAGCTCGGCGTACGCCGCGGCGGCCGAGTAGCCGCCGCGCATCCCCAGGCCGCTGCCGCGGAACTCGCTGCGCTCAAAGTCCTCGATCGTGCCGACCGAGTTGGTCTCGTCCGCGTCGTACATGTCGCCCGCTTCGTCCTGCAGGTTCATCGCCGTCTGCCAGAACTGGCGCCAGTCGCCGCCGCCAGCGCTGCCCGAGTTGGTGAACTGTCCGTAGCTCAGACACAGCACGTCCGCCATGCCGAACACGTCGCCGGTCTCCGTCAGCACCGGCATGAACAGCTGCCCGGCGTCGTGCATCAGGCGGAGGCCGTCGAGGATGCGCGAGCTCGGCCCCACCGACTCGGGGTCCACGGTCATGACGTCCTGCACCGCAGTGATCTCCGCGGTCAGGCCCTTCGCCACGAGCTTCCGGAGCAAGTCCTTCGGCGTCACCATGCCCACGATCTCGCTCCCGTCCACCACGATCGCCGCCTTCTTCGTCGTCGCCATCATCTTCGCCGCGGCAGACACCGTCGTCGACAGCTGCACGATCGGCGGACGCGGCTCGCCTTCCAGCGCGACAGCGACCGTCGGACGCACCATCTTCTCCATCATCGGACCCAGCAAGCGGTGCAGCGAGGAGCCGTTGCCGAGGTCCCGCGAGAAGTCCGTCGCCGCTGCTTCCGTCGACTGCTGCACGCGCTCCATGCACGTGATCGCGTCGTACAAGCACTTGGAGATGTCGAGCATCCCCTGGATGACGCCGTCGCTCCCGACGACGGGGAGGTGCTTGAAGCGTCCTTCGAGCATCTTTGTGATCGCTTCGATAGCGGGGTCGTCCGATCGGACGCAGCTCGGGTTCGCCGTCATCACCGACGACACCGAACACGTCTCCGGGTCGATCTCCTTCGCCAGCACGCGCCGGGTGATGTCCGTGTCCGTCAAGATACCCCGCAGCTCGCCGTCCTCTGTCGTGATGACCACCGCCTCGACGCGGGCGTGGCGCATCCGCTTCGCCGCCTCGGCTACCGTGATGAACTCGTTGATGCGCGTCACCTGACGAGGGCGAAGCTTCGACACGGGGCGAAGCGCGCTCTCCACCTCTCTGCGCGCGACAGAACCTGCCGACGAAGCCGTCCGGCTGCGAGTGCGGCCGCGCGGCGGCGCGCCACGCGGACGGCGCGACGCCTTCGAGCCCGCCACGCTGATGCTGACGCTCCCGACCTCGCTGCGCTCGTCATCGTCGCGCGTGAGCGCGAGCGACATGTCCCAGAACGACTTCCAGTCCGACGACTCGCCGCTGCCGCTGCCCTTGGCGAACGTGCCGTAGCAGAGCGAGAGCACGTCGACCATGCCGAGGATCGAGCCCGAGCTCGTGTCCACGACCGGCAGGTGCAGGAACTTCTGCTCGTGCATCACGTGGAGCGCGTCCACGAGCGACGTGGTCGGCGACGCCGTCTCGGGGTTCGGCGTCATCACCTGGCTCACGCTTGTCGTCGCGGCGTCCAGGCCCGCGCCGACGACGCGGAGCAGCAGATCCTTGGGCGTGAACACACCGACGAGGCGCTTCCCAGCCGCCGAGTTGCTCCGAAACGACGACTCGCTGCCGCCCGGGTGGAGGTCTTCGACGATCAGCGCCGCCTTGCGCGTCGCCGACATCTGCCGCGCGACCTCCATCACCGACTCGGTCGGGTACACGAGCGGCGGCAGCTCGTCGCTTTGCAGAATCGTCTCGAGCGTCGGCGACAGCAGCTTCTGCACCATCGGGCCGACGAGCTGCTGGAGCGCGTTCTGGTTGCCTGCGAGGTTCGAGCCGAGCCCCGTCGCGAGCAGCTGCTTCTCCAAGTTCTCGCGGATCGCGCCGCTCGACGACTGCTGCGCCTTCTCGAGCCGCGTGATCGCGTCGTAGAGGCACTTCTGGATGCGCAGCATGCCGGCGACCATGCCCTGGCCGTCGACGACCGGCAGGTGGCGGAACTTGCCGTCAAGCATCATGAACATGGCGTCCATGGCGCTGTCCTTCTCGTCCACGAACTTGGGGTTCGGCGTCATCGCGTCGCACACGTTGATGAAGAACGGGTCGTTCCCGAGCGCGACCACGCGGCGGGTCACGTCCGTGTCCGTCAGGATGCCCTTGAGCACGCCGTCGCGCGAAATCACGAGCGCCGCGTCCGTGTGCGTCAGCCCCATCTCCTTCGCCGCGTCCGCGACGGAGAACGTGTCGAGGATCGTCACGGCCTTCGACGGCCGGAGCTTCGACACCGGCCGCGAGTCGCCCGACGCTGGCGTCGGCTTCTTGAACCCGCCGTGGTCGTGGCCCACGCCGCCGCCGCCCGGACGGTTCACCGAGAAGCTGCTCTTGAAGCTGTGCACTGACGACGTGTCGTCGTCGTCGTCCACCGCCGCCTCGAACGACGCGTTCCAGAACGCCTTCCAGTCGCTCGGGCTTCCCTTCGCGAACGAGCCGTAGCTGAGCGAGAGCACATCCACGAGGCCGATCGCCTGCATGCTCGCCTCGGACTGGAGCACGGTGAGGTACAGGGTCTTCTGGTCGTGCATCGTGTGCATCGCGTCGATCACACTCGTGGCGCCGTAGATCGTCGGCGCGTCCTCCTGCATCACGTCGAACACCGCGGTCGTGTGCACCGGCTTTCCCTTCGCGAGCACCCGCTCGAGCATGTCCTTCGGCGTGAACAAGCCAAAGTACTGGCCGCGGTTGCTCACGACGAGCGCCGCCTTCTTCGTCGCTGCCATTAGCTTGGACACCTCGTACACCGACGTGTACGGCTGCACGCGCGGGGGCTCCACGCCCTCTTCGTCCAGCACGCTCTTGACGTCCGGCGAGAAGATCTTCCCGACCATCGGCCCGAGGAACTGCGTCAGCGCGCCGCGGCCGCCCTGGCGGCTCTTCATCTCCTTCTCCAGCGTCTGCCGCAGCGCCGCCGACGACTGCTCCGACTTCTCCATCTTCCGGATGGCGTCGTACAAGCACTTGCCGATGTTCAGGATCCCGACGACAGACCCGCTCTTGTCCACGACCGGCAGGTGCCGGAAGCGGCCCTCCAGCATGCTCGAGAGCGCCGTGATCGCAGGGTCCTCCATCGACACGAACGTCGGGTTTCTCGTCATCACGTCGCCGACCAGCGTCAACTCGACTGGCCGGTTCTCCGACACGACTCGGCGCGTCAGGTCCGTGTCCGTGATGATTCCCGCCAGCAGTCCGTCGTCCGACACCACCAGCACGCAGTCCGACTGGCTGCGGCCCATCATCTGCGACAGCTCGCTCACTGTCGCCGACTCGACGATCGTGAGCACCTTCGACGGACGGAGCTGCGCGACCGTGCGGCTCAGTTCGCGCTCGGCAGCGGCGGACTGAAGCGTCGTCCGCTGCCGGTTCGTCGTCACACTCGCCGCGGGGTTCACCGGGTGGTCCAGCTGCAGCGCAGTGTTCCAGAACTCCTGCATCTGCTCGCGGTCGCCGCCGTAGATGGCGTCGATCGTGCCGTAGCTGAGCGACAGCACGTCGACCAGCCCAGCGACGACGCTGTTCGAGTTGTCGAAGATCACCGGGAGGTTCAGGCTCTGCGAGTCGTGCATGATGTGCAGCGCGTCCAGCACGGAAGTCGACGGTGTCGCGAGCTCCGGGTCCGTCTCCATCACGTCTTCGATGTACGTCGTGTCCGGGTCGAGGGAGCTCGCAATCACCTTCATCACCAGCTCGTTCGGCGAGAAGATGCCGACCAAGCGGTCCGTCGCGAAGCCGTCCACGATCAGCGCGGCCTTCCGGGACGTCGCCATCGCCTTCGCGACGTCCTTGACGAGCGTTCCGACGGGGATACGAGGCGCCGCAGCAACGCCCGTGCGCTTCTCCTTCTCCAGAAGCGACTCGAGCGTCGGCGACGTCAGCTTCTGCAGCATCGGACCCAGGAACTGCTGCATCGTCGACGACGCGCCGCTCTTCTCGAACGACGCCTTCAGCTGCTCCGTCGACTGCGTCGCGTGCTCGAGACGCTTCGAGACGTCGTAGATGCACTTCCCGATGTTCAGCACGCCCGCGACGCTGCCGTCGCGACTCACCACGGGCAGGTGGCGGAAGTGGCCCTCCTGCATCGACAGCATCGCGTCGATCGCGCTGTCCTCCGGCGCGACGTACTTGATGTTCTTGGTCATCACGTCGCTCAGCGCGACCTCGGCAGGCACCAAGTCGACTGCCAGAACGCGGCGACAGATGTCCGTGTCCGTCAGAATGCCGACGAGGCCGCCCGTGTGGTCGACGACGAGCAGCGCGTCCGAGCGTCTCTGTTTCATCAGGTGCGCGGCGTCCAGCACGCTCGAGTGCTCGTCGATCGTAACCGCCGGACTCGGGCGGAGACTCGACACGGGCCGCACGTTCACCTCCTTGTCGCGGTCCTTGCGCTGGCGAGCCTTGCTCGTGACCGACATGTTGGACATCGACGCCGTGTCGTCGAACGGGTCGTTGTGGTGGAGGTCGAGCGCCGCGTTGAAGAACTGGCTCACGTCGCGCGACTCGCCCTGCCCGAACGACGCGCAGCTGATCGAGATCACATCCGCGATGCCGAAGATCTCGCCAGTCGACGGCGACACCACGGGCAGGTTCAGGAACTTCCCGTCGTGCATGATGTGGAACGCGTCCAGCACCGTCGTGTCGGGCGACGCCGACTCCGGGTTCGACGTCATCACCTCGCCGACCGACGTTGCGTGGAGATCCAGGTCCGCTGCCACCACTCGGTGCAGCAGGTCCTTCGGCGTGAAGATGCCGAGCAGCGTTAGCGGGTACGAGTCCGAGACCACGAGCGCGGGCTTCTTGGCGTCCGCCATCTGCCGCGTGACCTCGAAGACGCTGTCGTTCTCCTGCACGAGCGGCGCCTTCGTCTCGCCCGGCGCGGACAGCACGTCTTTCAGCGACGGAGACAGCATCTTCTCGAGCATCCCGCGCAGCAGCGCGTTCGCCGAGCTGTTCCCGAGCTCCTGCTGCAGCGACGACGACGAGCTCTCGATGCGGCGAATCGCGTCGTGCAGGCACTTGGCGACGTTCAGCAGCCCAACCACATTGCCGTTGTGGCTGCTCACGACCGGCAAGTGGCGGAACCGGCCCGTCAGCATCGTGTCCAGCGCGTCCACCGCGCTGTCTTCGAGCGTCACGCAGCTCGGGTTCGGCGTCATGACCGTCGCGATCCGCGTCGTCTTCGGGTCCAAGCCCTTCGACACCACGCGGCGCGCAGTGTCCGTGTCTGTGAGGATACCGGTCAGCGCGCCTTCCCAGTTCGTCACGAGCACCGCCGCCGCTCGGTTCGCCTTCATCATCTTCGCCGCTTCGTGGACAGTCACGTCTTCCGTCACGGTCAGCGCCTTCGCCGGACGCAGGCGCGCCACCGTGCGGGACGGGTCTGCCGTCGCGTCCCGCTTCTTCGCCTTCGACATCGTCGACGCGACGGAGATCGTCGAGCGCGCGTACGACTGGGTCGACACCGCAGACGAGTTCGAGCCCGAGCGAGGACGCGGCTCGAACGACGGCATCTTGGCGAACGACGAGGCGGTAGGCGCCGCGACCGAAGCCTTCGGCGCGGGGCGAGCGATAGTCGCGTTGACGTTCGGGCTCGCGGCTTGGACCTTGGTCGCGACCGCAGCCGGAGCCGCCACGGGTCGCCCAGCGCCGTTCACAGCAGGTCCTGCGGTCACACGACCAGCCACCGCTGGCGTGCTTACCTTCGTTGGGGAAGGAAGCGGCACCGGGCGGTTCGGCGTAGCCATCGGGTTCATCCCCGGCAGCGCCGCAGGAGCAGACACGGGGCCACCAGGCACGTCCACTGTGAACTTCGGGTGCGCAGGAGCCGCTTGAGCGGGGGCGGCAGGTTGAGCGGGAGCAGGAGTAGGAGCGGCAGGCGGAGCAGCAGGCGAAGGAGCAGGAGCCGACGGCGGACCGAACTGGGCTCTGCGCTTCTTCAGCACGTCGATGTCCTTCTGCACCTGAGCGCACTTCTCGAACTCCTTGCGCTGCATCAGCCGACCGATCTCAGCGTTCAGGCGCTCGATCTCGGCGTCGAGCTCCTCGGGCGTCTGCTTCTTCTTGCGCGCCGCGACTAGCACGTCCAAGTCGTTCTGGAGCTGGCCGCACTTCTCAAAGTTCCGCGCCGACATCGCAGCGGCAATCTGGGTCTCGACGCCGCGAATGCGCTCGTCGAGCTCCGCCGCCTCGAGCTCGTTCAGATCTTCCTTGACGCTCTTCCGGATCTCCTGGAGCTCTTCGAGCTGCTTCTGCAGGTCGGCGCACAGAGCAAACTGCTTGTTCCTCGCCGCCGTCTCCATGTCCTCGTTCAGCTTCTTGATCTCCGCGTCGATCTCCTTCGCCGTGCGCACCTTCTTGCGAGCCTCGACGATCTTCTCCAGGTCTTTCTGCAGGTTCGCGCACAGCTCGAACTGCTTGTCCTTGGCAGCCTGCGCGATCGCCACTTCCATCTCCGAAATCTTCTGGTCCAGCTCCTTCGGCCCAAGGTCCTGGAACGGGTGCAGCAGGTTCTTCTTGCGCGTCAGGTGGCCGCGAACGATCTTCTGCACCGTGACCGCGTTCGTGCTCCTGTACCGGTGCTCCGCCAAGAGGCGCTGGTACTGCACCATCGCCACGCGGGTTCGCAGCACGCTCACCATCTTGTACGCCGAGCGGCGGAGCTTCAGCAGCTTCCGTCGCGCGACAAACTGCCGCACCTTGGTCTGGATCCTGACCGCCGCGTCGTTCAGCTTCATGTTCCGGCACCACTTCTGCAGCGTCCGAGCCGCCGCCTTGCAGCGAAGCACCTCGAGCTTGCGCAGCTTCAGCGCGACCGTGCGCTTCAGGAACACCTTCGTCTTGCCGAGCTGCCACTCCTCCTTCCCAGCGCCGAGCATGTCCGAGATCTCCTCCACCAGCTCGCCGATGGTCTCTGCTTGCGGCGCCAGCGACTGGTAGTCGTAGAAGAACACGTCGTGGTCCTCGCGAAGCGCGAACCCGCGCTGGCGGATCTGGATCGCCTCCATCATGCCAGAGTACTTGAGCTGGCGCGCGCAGTCCGTGTCGTTCAGCTCACCCGAGCGCTTGTACTCGTTCGGCTTGATGCAGCGCACGTAGCGCGGGTTGGCCAGCGAGATCTTGTTCATCAGCTCCTGCAGCTGGAACCGGAACTGCGCACCGACCGACACCTCGCGCAGGTTCCGCGACTTGCCGGCGCCGGCGCCAGCTCCTTCGTTCGGGCGGCGCGACACGTGCTCCGACGGCCGCTTCGACTGGTTGCCCGGCACCGCCTCCATCGACTGCACGTTGAGGTCGAAGATGCTGCGCACCCAGTCGCTCGCCGACTGCTTGATCAGCTCCTTCATGTCGTCGTTCAGCGTCTCGTTGTTCTTGTCGTTGAAGCCGCTTGCGTCGTAGATCACCTCGCCGGCGTAGTGCTTGATACCGAAGTGGAGGCTCGCGTCGACCTTCGGGTGGATGTACCAGTCGTGCTGGTTCTTCGTCGCCGCCTGGGACCCGTTCGGGTCGCGCCCGAACGACGCGTGCAGGATTGACACGAACTTCTTGTTCGCCTCCTCGCCCTTGAGCCGCCAGATGTCGTCGAGCGAGATGAAGATGCCGGGCTTCCCGCCAGGCTTGCTCTCGATCAGGTCGAGACACTGCTGGTTGTCCAGGAAGTCGATGTGCGTCCAGTCGATCCCCTCCTTCGTGTACTCTTCCTGCTCCACCTCGAGCATGTGCTGGTTGAAGTGGCGCTGGAGCTTCTCGTTCGCGTAGTTGATGCACAGCTGCTCGAACGTGTTCCACTCAAACTTCTCGAAGCCGTAGATATCCAGCACACCGATGAAGCCCCACTTGTCTTGCGGCCGAGAGATCGTCCGGTTCAGCTCCGACACGAGCCACAGGAACAGCGACGAGTACACCGCCTTTGCCAGCGCGTCGCGCTTGTCGCGCACCTGGTCGACGTTCTGCTGCTGTACAATCACTTTGCCGCCCACGAACAGCTGGCGCGTCAGCAGCGCCTTGTGGAGCGCGTCCTCGCTGACCTTGAGCAGCGTCGCGACGTGGCGCAGTCCCTCGTGCGCCTCCTCGTCCGCCGGAACGCACGTCTCGTTCTCCGCCGTGAACTTGAGGTTGCCGAGGTGCAGCACCGCCGCGAGCAAGTCGAAGACGCGCTCCTGGCGCTCCTGGTTGATCCCGATCGTCGCCATGCAGTGCTTGGTCGTCTCGAACTCGAGCGAGTCGTTGCTGCCAGCAACAACACGTCACGTGAGCATTCGCAGCCGAAAACGCGTGACGCCACCGCCACCGTGTTGCGCACTAAACGCACCAGGACTGGATCGTGAAGCATTGGCTCTTGCGCAGGTACTCGTAGTCGTGCGGCGTCGTCAGCTTGAGCTTCTCGCGCAGCTCGTCGTCTGCGCCTGCAAGCAGCTGCAGCGCGCCAGCCATGCGGTCCGCGTCAGCGCTCCGCAAGCAGCAGCAGCAGCAGCAGCAGCAGCAGTGGGGATGGGGGGACGCACCTGGTAGAAGATGTGGTAGTTGCGCTCGCCGACGCTCTGCGACACGATGCGCGTCTTCTCGAGCAGGAAGTTCATGATCTCGGCGCCGACGATCTTGCCGTGGTGGTCGAACTGGATCTCGATGAACTTGCCGAAGCGGCTCGAGTTGTCGTTGCGCAGCGTCTTGGCGTTCCCGAACGACTCGAGCAGCGGGTTCGACTCGAGCACGCGCTCCTCGAGCTTACCGAGCGCGCGCGAGACGGTGCCATTCGCCGCCGGCTCGGAGGGCGGGACGGCCGCGTCGTGGTGGTGCGCGTCCGGCACCTTGCGGTAGCTCGTGGCGCGCGCGAGGTACTGCATGATGATCTTCGTGGTCTCGGTCTTGCCGGCGCCGCTCTCGCCGCTGATGATGATGCTCTGGTTCGCCGGGTCGAGCGCGCCGCCCTGGATCAGCTGCGTGTACGCGTGGTCGGCGAGCGCGAAGACGTGCGGCGGCAGCACGCCCATGGTCTTGCCGTAGTACTCGGTCATCTTGCCCTCGCTGTACGTCGCGTCCAGCGGCTTGTACGGGTTGATCGCGATCAGGATCGGTCCCACGTACGTGTAGATGCTCTCCTGCTCGTACCGCCGGCGCAGGTTCTCGAGCAGCGACGCCTCCGAGAGGTCCGACATCTGCAGGATGTCCTCGAACGTCGAGGCCGCCGCCGCCGCGCCGCCGCCCGCGGCCGCCGCCTCCTCGTCCGCCTGCTTCTTCTTCATCTTGGCGCGCAGCAGCCGCTCCTTGCGGGACGCGCCGCCCTTGCCGCCGTTGCGCTGCATCGTTCGCTCTTGCTCGTCTCTCTCTCTACCGCTTGTTCCTCTCGGTCGCTGCGTCACCTGCTGCCTGCTGCCTGCCTGCCGTTCCCCTGACTGCCGACGACGCGCACGCGACTCACGAGCGCGTCGAGGGGGGAGGGAAGGGGGGGAGAGGCCGAGAGTGCGTGTCGCGGGCGCGGGCGGCGAGCTTGAGCGACGACCAAGCGAGCGGCTCACGGGGGATATGCGGAATGCGAGCGAATGTGTGCACCTCGGCGCGAGCGGACAAAATGAGGGACAAATGGCGAAAAGAGCGGATAGAACCTCGCGAGGTGTTTTTGAATAAACCTTGGTTGGCTGGTGAGGTTTGTAGTGAATTGGTGTAATTTACGACAGGACCGAGTCGAGGGAATGGACGCAATGCATACGACGAGCAAGTTGAAACTGGCCTGGACTTGGTTTTGGACCAGTGTGAGAGATTGTCGAATAAAACGGATATTTTGCACGCACTTCCCTTCGACCATCTGGTTGGTCCATTCCTCCTTGCCAAACCTGTGGCGCACCTCACGACAAGCGCACCTCGATGCCAGCGTCGCTCGAAGCTTGCTGGTCCTCTCTCTCTCTTTCTTCCTTGCTGCTCTCGTGCTGCTGCTCCACCTCGCATTCCCACGCCACAACTGCCCCCGAGAGCCACTCGTTCTCGTCGCATCGCGTACTGTGGCGAGTCTCGAGTCCTGCGCGTTGTCGGATCGAAACATCCCCAGATGGCTTGCTTTTTGTATGCATCAACCTGCTGTTTGTTACTGACAGAACAGAACTCTCGTGCAAGTTGCAACACCGCACAGCCGCACCACGCGCGACTCGAGTCGGCTGCTGGGCTTGCTATCTGTCTGTCAGAAGTCGACCTTGGGACTCGACCTCGATCTCAAAACCACAGGTTCAACCTCGACCTACAAAGGATCCAGATGAACGCACGTCCGGTTCGCCCTCGGAACTGACTCAACTCGCTCTCGCTGCTCGAGCGCTCGCTCCTTGGCGACGCACGTCGTACGTCGTGGAACTCGCCTGTCGCGCTCGTTCGAGCAAACGGACACGCCTCGGAAGGTCGCGAGCACGAAGGTTCTCGTCAGCTGCAGGCGTCGAGTGGGCGTGTGGACGATGGAAGCAGAAGCTCTCGACGTCGCGCTCAACACGTGGCACTCGGTGTCGCGTGCTCTTCCAGCGCCACTACAGCGTACTCAACTCACTCGACTCACTCGACTCGACTCGCTCAGTTCGTTCGCGATGGCAGCACCAGCAGCAGCACCAGCAGCGTTCGTGTCGAGTGTGCGAGGCGTTGAGAGCTCACTTTGAGGAGACGCCCTCGTTCTCTCCTCCACACACTCGCGAATCATGCGTCCCACCATGGGAACCGCTCTTCCTTCCTGCGTGCTCCCTTCGCTCTCTCTCACTCTCTCTCACTATGCGATCGATCGAGGCGATCGAGGGGAGCAGAGCGCACTGCAGCTTTCGCCCTCCGCTCGAGCTCTCCCCTCGTGTCCGCACGCACGCGCACCAGCAGTCGACTACAGGTCGACGTAACAGCCACCACCTCCAAGCCTCCGCCCCCGAAGCCTCCAGCGCAATGGACCATCCCGAGCTCTCCGCGCCTCCACCAGCAGCAGCTGCTGCGGACGCTCGTCTCTCTGACGTGGTCGCTCGCCTCGCTGACGCGATCGAGAGAGACGACGCTGGCGACGTGCGCACCGTGCTGCTCACGGTTGGCGTAGAAGACACCGCGTCGCTGCTGCAGATGACGGACGGCCATGGCCGCACGCTGCTCTCGTTCGCGGCGATGTCGGACAGGAGTGAATGCGTCACCGTGCTACTCGAGAGCGGTGCTGAGGTGAACAGTGAAGACAACTTCGGGGCGACGCCGCTGATGGTCGCTGCGAGCACCAAGGTGGCGGCCGTGCTGATCGAGTGTGGTGGAGACGTTCACACCACGGACAAGAATGAACTCATGCCGCTGCACTACGCTGCGATATGGGATCGTGCGGACGTCGTGGTCAAGCTGCTTGAGTGTGGTGCAAACGTCGACATCAGGGACACACACTGCCGAACGCCACTCATGTACGCCGTGAGTGCTGAAGTGGCCGCCGTGTTGATTGAGAAAGGCGCGAACGTGAACGCGGATGACGGCGACATCGATGGATATGATCGGACTCCGCTTCATCATGCAGCTGATAACGATCGTGTGGATGTCATCGTCGAGCTTCTCAAGAACCACGCAGTTGTGGATTGGAAAGACAAGTCCTCCCGAACCCCGTTGGTGTGTGCCAAGAGCGAAGAGGTGATGGACAAGCTGATCGACGCCGGCTCAAACGTCAACGCTGTGCTTTGGTATGCAGCACAAGAAGGGCAAGTCGACGTTGCCGAGCGTTTTCTCCGTCGCGGTGCGAGCCTCAATGAGAAGAACGGCCATGGAGAGTGCGCGTTGCTGATCGCAGTCAAGGGGGGCAAGCTAGACATGGTCAATCTGCTTCTCCAGGAAGGCGCGAAGGTCGACATCCGAGACGACGAAGGGAAGACAGCGCTGTCGCACGCGGTCAAGCGATACAACCCAGGCACGAGGCAAAGAGATCTGGTGCTCGCGCTGCTCGAACACGGCGCTAATGTCAACAACAAGGACACCTTTGGCAAGACACCGCTG
>JAASGM010000278.1:0-25319 GCA_023334215.1 Globisporangium cystogenes | reverse complement strand
TCCTCGGCGCTGGCAACTGGCGGTGGCACTTTCGCACTGGCGCTCCTGGAAACGAGCGCCGCGATACCACACCGCTCTCCTTTCACTGGGCTCCTGACTTCAAGTAGCTCGGATGCAGTTGTTACAACTCTCACTACTCTTTGCTCTCCGTCGGTAATCGTCTTTGCTTCGATCTCGAAACGCTTGGCTGCTGCCGTCGCCTCGTTCGCTGCTTTTCGCTCCGCTATTGTGCTGCATTCGCAATTCACTTGGCCACTCTCTATTCTACTTGACATATCTCATTCTGCTTGGCCGCTGCCTTGGCCTTCGCCTTCTCGATTTTTTTAATTCGTTGGCACGCTCTCTTTCTTCGCGTGTCAAGTTTTTGTGCATGCAAACGCCTCTCGTTAACGATTTGGCTCATTCGAGTTCGCATGGTGATCGAGTTTGTGTACAGTCGAACGAAGAACTGCAAATACCCTTCGAGACCTCAAAGTCGGCTTCGCTGTTCTTGATACTAGCAGTGGGTAGGTTGCTTGAACCCGTCCACACATTGGTATCTATGATCATCACTGAGTGCGTTCACCGTCTGATTGAACCTAACGCAAAGTCAGAGTCACAACGACATTGTGTTCTAGGCATTCCTTTGTCGTAAAACAGGTTGCAATGAATATTCCTCGACTCGATGCCGTCTTGTTCGAGCAGTGGGGCCATCGACTTCAAATCCGTTGAAAGCTTACAGTCGAGCAGCACTCGATCGTCTGCACCGTCGTCTTCAGCCTTTATGGTGACCCTCGTCATCTTAGGCATGTTTGTTATGTTTAAATAGATTCTACATGCGATGACTCGCTCATCGTACCGTGTCATCATGACGCAGCGGACCACATGCTAAAGAATGATATTTGTGGCCTTCATCGCTGCAAGACTGTCTGGCCCGTTCGTCCCCACGTGAGCAGCCCGGCACTTGTCGCCACGCAGACTTTACCCCCGCCACCAGAAGTCTGCGAATAGATTGAGATGTCAAGGGGCTGCTGCCCAGCTGGATCAAATGAAATCGCTCACTTGCCCTTGGCATTTTTTCTTCGTGTAGGTTGGCCGCATTGTCGGGGGTGTCAGGTGGAAGCTGCTTGAGCACTCGAAGAAGTTCTCGAAAGAGGGTAGTGTCGACAAGAAGCACACGAGGCAGGGATAAATGCTGCACGCACACCTGCTGACCGGGGGGCGCTGGTGTAGTGGTTGTTGTGGACAGCTGCTGAGTCGGGGCCTCCGTAGGTCCAGCCGTGAAGCCTGCTGTCACCAGTCCGGTCGGTGAGATTATTTTCCTCTTCACACCAGTCGTCGTCACAGCCATCGCTGGCCGCCGAGGTTAGCCTCCGCGTCGCCAACCCAGTCCACGTTGCCGTTATCGACCGCGCTCTTGATGTCCTCACAGCCACTTCATCGCACTCGAGCTCGTCGTCTGACAACGGAGGTTCGCGTCGTCCTTTTCATTGTCGGTGTCGTCCTTGTCGGAAGTGTTCGAGTTCGAGTTCCTCTTCGTTTTAAATCAGTACATGGTTCATTTCACTTTCGAAAGAGAAGAGAATTACAGAGTATAAATAAAGAAATAATTTGATTGCCACAAGAACTCGCCGCGAACGTGCGCGACCAGACGGTGCCTCGTTCTCTGACTATGTCTCACTTGTTTTATTCTCTATCAGAAAATGTGAGCTGGTGGGTTGACAGAAGCGTTCATTCATTACGCCCGCCAAGAAGAAAACAGCGCAGCAAGGACGACAGACGACACGGCCACCGCCCGCCGCCGCCGTCACGCCACACGCGCTCACCGTTCGCTTCCTGCAGCCACAGCCGCCGCCGCAGTCTGTCGCTCTCGACCGAGAGCCGCCGCCCGCATCGAAGCTGGAGCTCCGCCGCTCGCCCTCCGATGACCACGAGATGGTGCTGTTTATGGGAATGAAAGAGAGCTTCTCGTCACACGTCACACATGGCGTAGCAACATTAAACAGGGCGAACCGACGACTGACGCGAGCTTCTCGTTGGGTGTATGCAGAGCGTTCCTGAGCGCGAAGGGAGCTTGCGAGGCGCCTCGGACGACCCGCCGCGCGTCGCGACCAAGCGCCTCCCTTCCATCGCCTCTGCGCCGCTCCAAGTGCGCGCGCCGCCAGCGGCGGGCAGCGTCGCCGCGAGGAAGCGCGCGTTGCGACCCGAGTCGGCGACGGCTCCGGCTCCGTCACTGGCGACTCCAGCAGCAGGCGGCTCGCGGCTCTCGTGGCAGCCTCCCGATACGACGGGATATCCGGGGCTGCGAGTACAGATCCCAGCGGCCGCCGTCGCGCACGTTCACCAGCACCAGGGCCACTCCCACGACACCCACAGCCACCTCAGCCACCATCATCACCATCACGACCACGGCGAACACGCGGCCAAGCGGCCGCGGCGCGAGCCGTCGAGCCCAACGTCCGTCGGGGACATCGACGACCCGAAGGCGATCCCGCGCTGCGTGCACACGACGATGGCGGAGCCGCCGGCGGCGCTGCAGCAGCCAGCGGCGCCGATGCTCCTGCTGGCGCCGCCTGTGGTGACAGTCGCGCCAGTCGCGCACCCCCGTCCGACGACGCCCGCCGCAGCTGCTGCTGCTGCAAACTCGGCGAAGATGCAGTCGGTCATCCGCGGGCTGCAGCACCTGTCGGCGTGCGCGGCCGGGTGCGCGAACCCGCTCTGCGTGTCGACGCGCAACTTTGTGGAGAAGGTGGCGGCGCACCTGGCGGCGACGCGCCAGCGCGCGGCCCACGACGCCGCCAAGTGCGGCGCCTGCCAGCTCTGGGCGGGCATCGTGGCGTCGCACGCGCCGACGTGTCGCGCGCCGCTCTGCGCGGTGCCGCTCTGTAGGCGCGTGTGAGCAAGTTTTGGGGGCGTGTACAAGCTTGTACAACTATAAAGCAGGAGGAGGTCAGTCGGTATTTCGGGTCTCGCCTCTCGCGTATTTCGGGTCTCGCGTCGACATGGCGTTCAAGTTCTGCGCGAGCTTCTTCTCGTCGTCCACCGAGGCCCTGGACGGCAAGCGCGGCCACGAGCGGCAGGCGCTCGCCGAGGTCCTGCTGGACGCCGGCGACGCTGTCTGGGAGAAGGAGTTCCGCGTGCTCTTCGACGGCTCACGGCCTTCGGGGCTCGGTTTCCAGCCGCTCGCCGCGGAGCGTCGCTTCTCGCGCCGCCACTCGACCTCGTCGTTCGTCGCCGCGTCGGCCGCCGCCGCTGCCGACGCGGGCGACCCGCAGGGCGACTACGCGTGCGTCGTGCAGGAGATCGCGCCCGACGGCCTCGCCGCCGAGCACAACGCGCGCTCCCAGAGCCTCGGCGACTACTCGCGGCTCATTCGCCCCGGCCTGCGCGTGCGCAAGGTCAACGGCGACGACGTCGCCGGCATGACATACGACCGCGTGCTGCACACGTGCGCACCGGCGTCGTTGCTCGTAAGACGAACGACCTGCGCTCCCTGCTGACGCTGACGCGTCCTCCTTCTCTCTTGCTGCAGACTGCGAGCCGCGGCGCCGGTCTTCGTCGTCACCTTCGCGGACGCGCGCTCGAGACGCGTCGCCGCCGTGCGCCTCGACGCGCCAAGCAGCTCCCGTCGACGCTCGAGCGTCAGTGCCGCTCCGGGACTCCCGTTCGCGCCTGACGCGTCGAGCGTCATCCGCGCCACCGCGCGCCGCAGCAGCTCCAGCAGCATCGTGCTCCTCGCCAGCGGCACGAACGACGCCGGAGCGCGTGTCAGCGGCGACGACGCGCTCGTTGGCGACCTCGACGCCAAGACGAGGGAGGTGAGCGAGCAGCTGCAGCGCGTGACGCAGCAGGTGCGCGAGGCCGAGCGCGAGAAGCAGCAGCTGCTCCAGGAGCGCGACGACGCGAAGCGCGCGCTGGAGGCCGACCGCCTGCGGCTGCGCGAGGAGCGCGACCAGCTGCTCGTGAGCCAGCGTCAGTCGGCGGGCGACCTACTCGCCGCCGCCGTCGAGAGCGAGCGGCGCGAAGCCAGCAGCCTGCGAGCCGAACGCGACGCCGCTCACGCCCAGCTCCAGCGCCAGCACGACCAGCGGTCGGGCTCCGAGTCGGAGCTCGAGCGCCGCCTCGCTCAGCAGCTCCGGAGCTGCGACGAACTCGTCGCGCGCGTCGCGGAGCTGCGCGACGAGAAAGAGGAGCTGCAGCTCGCTCGGGACGAGCTCCGGCTGGAGCTCGCGGACGCGGCGCAGCACGTCGAGGAGCTCCACTCGCGCCTCGTGCAGGCGCAGAGCCAGCAGCGGGCAGCGGAGCAGCAGCTCGCGCTCGCGACGGACGAGCTGGCGCAGACGACGCAGCAGCTGCGCGAACTAGCGCAGGGCATCCAGACGATTCTCACGGGCGCCAACGACCCACTCGCGCTCGCCTCGCAGCACCAGCAGGAAGCGCCGCTCGCGTCGCTCCGGCAGGTGCAGGAGGAGCGCCGCGCGGTGGAGAAGCACCGCGACGAGCTGCTGGTCGAGGCCTCGCGCTACGAGCACCTGCTCCAGAGCTCCCAGCTCGAAGGCGAGGAGCTCGCAGCCTCGAACGCCGCGCTGCGCGACGAGATCACGGTGCTGCGGGCGGAGGTCGAGCGCGAGCAGCAGCTCCGAGGTGAGAGCCGACGCCCCGAGACGCAGCAGCAGACCCACGACGAACTCGCGCAGCAGATCCGCGCGCTCGAGACGCGCTGCGACGCCGAGAGCGCCGAGAAGCAGCAGCTGCGCGCCGCGCTCGACGCGCTGGAGGCAGTCGCCCGCGCCAAGCAGGAGGCGCAGGCCCGCGACCTCGAGTTCCTGGCGCGCTTCAAGCAGCAGCTCGCGGGCGGCGTCGCCGTGACCAAGCACGGCACGCGCGGCAGTCCCCACGCGCGCGTGCTCTTCGCGGACGTCGGGTGCCGCTGGATCTCGTGGAAGCCGCCGTCCAGCGGCGCGTCGCTCGCGTCGCCGCGCGCCGACGCCAGGGTGGAGACGCGGGACTTGGTCGAGGTGCTCGCCGGCGCCGCGACCGAAGTCTTCCAGCGCCACAAGCCCGAGGCGCCGGCCAAGTGCCTCTCGCTCGTGTTCGTGCACCCGATCCGGACGCTCGACATCGAAGCCGAGAGCGCGGACGCGTGCGAGCGGCTGCTGCGCGGCTTCCGGCTGCTGCTCATCGACGCCGCTAGCAAGCGAGGAGGAGCGCACGAGAGTTAGTCGCAAGAGCACGAGACGCGCGAGTGTGAGTGTGTGTGTGTGGGGGGGGAAGGTGCCATTGCTTCCGCCCGCGCGGCGCCGCTCTAGTGCTGCAGGCCCTCCTTGAGCCCGCCGACGACCTGCTCGTAGCTCGGGAAGAGCTTGAGGTCGCCCGAGTACACGAGGCTCGGCGGGTGCGCCATCGCGGCGAGCACGACGCGTTGGATGTCGGCGGGCGTGACGGCGTCGATCTTGGCGCACACGGACTCGGGGCTCTCGCGCAGGCCGTACGTGAGCAGCTGGCGCCCGATGTCCTCGTACAGGATCATGCGCGACTCGAGGTTCATGAGCACCGACGACTTGAGCTGGTTCTTGGCGCGCTGGAGCTCCGCGGCGTCTACGGGCCGGTTCGCAACGTTCAGGAGCTGGTTGCACAGCAGCGCGACGAGGTTGCTCGTGTGCGACGGGGCACACGCGCCGTAGATCCCGAGCAGCCCGGCGTCCGCGTGGATCGACGAGAACGCGAAGGCCGACTCGACCCAGTAGAACCGGTTGAGCACGCTCGTGTACAGGCGTGAGTACATGCCCTTGCCCGGGCCGCCCGCCGAGAAGCTGTCGCCGCCGCCCAGCAGCGTCTGCAGCACGCACACCGGCACGAGGTCCGCGTGGTGCCACCCGCCGGTCGGGAACGCGAGCGCCGCGTACGAGAACGGCGCGTCCGGGTTCTCGATCGTCTGCACGCCGCCCTTGTAGACCACCGGCTCCGGGGCCGCGGCGCTCGCGCCGTCGCCGCCCGTCGGGATCGCGGCGAAGAGCTTGGTCGCGAGCGCCACGAGCGACGCGTGATCCACGCCCGAGCCCGCGAGCACCATCTTATGCGCGACGAAGTGCTGGCGGCGGAACGCGAGCACCTTGTCGAGCGTCAGCGCGTCGATCTTGTCGAGCGGGCACTGCAGCGGGCGGCCGAGCGACGCGTTCTCGCCGTACGCGGCGCTGTGGATGCACTCCTGGAGCAGCGCCTGCGGGTTCTCGAGCAGGTCCTCGGTCTGGAAACGCATGATGGCCTTGATGCCCTCGATCTCGTCGGCGTCCACGTCGATGTGGAGCACCGAGTCCGCGAGCAGCTCGAGCCCCTTCTCGACGTTGTCGCGCAGCAGGTCGATCGTGTAGATGATCTGCTCGCGGCCGCACGACGACGTCGTGAGCGCGCCGATGCTCTCGACCTGCCGCACGAGCTCCGCGTGCGAGCGCGTCGTCGTGCTCTTGAAGCCCAAGTGCTCGAGCAGGTGCGTCACGCCGACGTTCGAGTCTGCCCACCCGTTCGTCATCGTCCGTTCGTCAGCTGCTGAGAACTCTTCCGCTAATAGAGTTTACTAGACACACACACGCACCGTCTTCGTGACGGCTGCCGGCGTCGATGAACACGCCGAGCGTGGCCGCCTGGCCGTACGTCTCCTGCGAGATGACGCGCAGGCCGGACGGCAGCACCGTGACTTCGGTCTGCGGCGCCTGCAGCTGGCTCGCGGGCTTGAGCTTCGGCAGCCTGTCGATCGGGTCGAGTGCAGTTGCCACAGTCAGCGCACTCGTCCATGCGCCGTGTCAGCGAGTGCTCCTCGCACCCCGGGAGCTCCTGGTCGAGCGGCAGCTGCGGCTTGGAGACGACGTTCGGGCGGAGAATGTCCTTCGGGTCCACGGCGTCCGGCGGCGGCGCGCGCGCCAGCGAGAAGCGGCGCGCGAAGGCCGGCGGGGCGAAGGACGGAGACGATGACGACGGCGCGTAGGCCGCGGCCGCCAGCGCGCGGGCGGCGGCGCGGCGCAGCGGCGTCGACGTGGGCACCAGCATCGTGTGGTTTGAGAACTGGAAGGCTCGCGTACCGCCGGAACTGGCACATTCTGTGTGCCAGCTGACTGTGCCTGTGACAGCGGTACACCCTGTTTATACCAACGATACAGAGGATGCATGCGCTTGACGCAGGGCACGCCAGCCATTCCGCGAAGAGCTCCGATACGATGGCGGGCAAGCGCAAGGCGGCGCACTGGACCGTGCGCCGCAAGAACAAGCAGGCGCGCGGCGACGAGCCCAAGGCCGAGGCGGTCGACCGCCGCGCGGGCTTCTCCGACTCGATCCACCCAGGCTCGTACGCGGCGCAGCGCAAGGCGGCGCTCGCGGCGGCGACCGGCGATGACGCGCCGGCATCAGCGGAGGCCGACGACGCTAAGGCCGCCGCGCCCAAGCGCCGCTACGGCATCTGGCTCGCGTTCTGCGGGAAGAACTACTCGGGCATGCAGATGTGCGTCTCGCACGCCGCCCCTGACGAGCGCTTCTCGCAGAATGCAGCAACTGACGAACGGACGAACGTCTGGTACGCGACAGGAACGAGGGCGTGAAGACCATCGAGGCGGAGGTCGAGCGCGCGCTCTTCGAGGCCGGCGGCATCTCCGAGGCCAACTACGGCTTCCTGCAGAAGGTACGCGTGCGTGTGCTGCGTGGACGGTGAGTAATGGTGACCTTTGGTGACCCGCTGACGGTGAGTGTGGCGCGAGCAGGTGGGCTGGAGCCGCGCCGCGCGCACAGACAAGGGCGTGCACGCCGCCGGACAGATGCTGACCGCGAAGCTCCAGGTCGGCGACGACATCCCGGCGTTCGTGGCCAAGGTGAATGCCGCGCTGCCGCCGGACATCCGCGTGATGCACATGGTCACGGTCACCAAGAACTTCAACGCCAAGATGGCGTGCGACCAGCGCACGTACGAGTACCTGGCGCCGACGTTCATCTTCGGGAAGCGCGCGCGCAACACGGCAGCCGCCGCCGGCGCTGATGCGGCGGGTGTGCGCGACGCGGAGGAGGAGATCAGCGCGGGCATCGAGGTCACCACCGAGACGCTGGCCCAGCACCAGGCGTTCCGCCTCGACGAGGCCACGCGCGCGGCGCTCAACAAGGTCCTGCGGCTGTACGAGGGCACGCACAACTTCCACAACTTCACGTCCAAGCTCGAGCCCACGAGCCCCAAGTGCAACCGGTACATCACGTCGTTCGCGGCCGAGCCGCCGTTCGTGGCGAATGACATGGAGTGGATCCGGCTGCGCGTGGTCGGCCAGAGCTTCCTGCTGCACCAGATCCGCAAGATGATCGGCACGGCCGTGGAGATCGTCGCGGGCGTCGCGGACGTGAGCGTCATCGACCGCGCGACGCAGCTCGACAAGATGGACCTGCCCAAGGCGCCGAGCGTCGGGCTCTACCTCGCGCAGGCGCACTTCAAGATCTACAACCTCAAGATGAAGGACTCGATCCAGACGTCGCACCCGCCGCTCGACCTTGAGGCCCCGGACGTCGCGGCGGCGGTCGAGGCGTTCAAGCGCGACCACATCTTCGCCCACATCATCCAGCACGAGGCCGCCACGCGCACGTACGCCAAGTGGCTGCGCACGCTCGAGACGCTGCCGTGCGACTACACGCCCAAGACGTTCGCGGCGTGGAAGCAGGAGAAGGAGGAGCTCGCGGCGCTCACGGACCGCGCGGCCAAGCGCGAGGCGCTCCAGGCGCTGCGCGACGCGGCTGCCGCTGCTGGGGACGCTGACGTCGTCAAGGACGCTAGTGTCAAGACCACCGAGGAGTAGGAGGACGTCGACACGTACTCAACTAACGACGACCGCTTTTAGAGTCCGTCGTGCTGCGCTCGCTCGCTCGGCCACTGACGCGATGGTGGCGCTCGAGGACGGCGGCAAGCGGGAGCTCTCGCGGACCGCGGTGGCGCTCTCGCAGGTCATCGAGCGCGAGGCGAAGCGCAGCAGCCGCAAGTTCCGCCTCCAGACGACTCTGCCGTCCTTCAAGCGCCACTCGCGCAGCTCCCGGGGCGACGCGTCCGACCGGAGCGCCAAGCGGTCTGCGGCTGTCGGCCCGGCGCCGGGCAATGAGACGCTCTACGGTGCTCGGCCGCCGATCGCGAAGGGCGAGCTGATAGGAGGCCCGACCGACTCGAGCGAACAGCTCGCGTCCATAGCAAAGCAGGTCGCGTTGGATCGCCAGGGCTCCAAAGTCGCCGAGCTGCAGCGCAAGGGATCCAGAGTGGCGCGCTCGTTCGCCGAGACGAACGCCACGTCCGCTGCCTCCTCGGCACCCACGTACGTCGCCCCGACGCGTCTGCAGCGCTTGTGGCTGCTGGTGGACGAGCCGCAGTCGTCGCAGGCGGCGAACTACGTCTCGGTCTGCGTCTTCGGCATCGTGCTGCTCTCGACCGTGGTCTTCATCGCGCAGACGGAGACAGCGCTCGAGCCTTACGCGTCCGAGCTCCGCGTCATCGAGATCCTCTGCGCCGCCGTCTTCTCGCTCGAGTTGGCCGTGCGCATCGTCGCGAGTCCGAGCAAGTTCGAGTTCTTCAGAGGTGCGTTCGGCGGCGTCGCCCTGCCACGCACTCTTCTACTACGACCAGTTCGCTCCGCTCACCCGCTCTCGCGCGTCAGACTTGGCCAACTGGATCGACATCCTCGCCATCTTCCCGTTCTATCTCGAGCAGATCCTCGAGATCGACAACGCCGGCTCGTTCGGCGCCATCCGGATCGTGCGGCTCACGCGCGTGGCGCGCGTGCTCAAGATCTCGCGCTACTCGTCGGCGATCCAGGTGTTCGTGCAGGCGATCGTCGTGAGTGTCAGGGCGCTCTCGATGCTCATCTTCCTCATGTCGATCGCCATGATCGTCTTCTCGAGCCTCGTGTACTTCTCCGAGTACACGTCGGACGGCTGCCGCGCAGGCGGCTGGGCGGGTGACTGCGTCAGCGCCGGCGCCGCGCCGAAGTTCACGTCGTCGGTCGCAGCGGCCGCGGCAGCTCGCGCGGCGTCCGCCACCGACTGCGTGTGCGTGGACCCGAACCCGTACACGAGCATCGCGTCGTCGTTCTGGTGGTGCGTCGTGACCATGTCGACGGTCGGATACGGTGACATGACGCCCGTGACGCTGCCGGGAAAGGTCGTGGGCTGCGCGACGATGCTCACGGGCACGCTCGTGCTCGCGCTGCCGATCTCGGTCATCGGCACCAACTTCCAGAAGGTCATGAAGACCATGATGCAGCAGACGATGAAGTCGAACGTCGACTTCCTCAAGGGCAAGCGCATGCTCTGCCGCACCGAGATCGAGGCCATCCTCCAGCGCTTCCACGCCGTGACCGAGGACCTCCACCTCGACGTCGACGACGTCATCAACGTCTACGACGAGGACAACAACGGCATGCTCGAGGACGAGGAGATCCAGAAGTTCCGCATCGACCTCGAGATCCTGCAGAACCGCCTCCTGACGCCTGCAGTTCCCGGCGCCGCCGACGCGGATCGCTCGCTCCAGGGAGGCACAGCACTACCAGTCACAGCGAAGACTAGTACAGCGCAGCAGCATCGCTCGCAGTTCAACCTGGTGCCGCGGCCAAGAACTCAGCGTCACGCGAGCGTCGCGAGTGCTGTCGTGCGACCGTTTCTCGGTGCAGCACCGGAGGATCCGCAGCGGCGACGAGCTGCGTCGGCTGTCGCGTCCTCGGATCCGATCGCGTCGTTCTCGTCGCCTTCTGGGGGGCCAGCGAACGCCATGGTCGCCCCAGCGCAGCGCGCGCGCGAGATGTTCCAGCCGAACCCGGCGGAATCGAACCAAGCCGACCCGGAGCTGCTCGCAGTCCCGGCGCTCGCGAAGAGCGCGTCGCTCGACTTGCCCGGTGTCATCTCGGACGTCGACGCGCGCCACAGCTCCACTTCCCGGCTCGACAAGTCCTCGCCACATCGCCACTACAGCAACCACCACCAGCAACAGCAGCCTGGAGCCGACAGATCCGTCAGATCCTTCGCGACGCTGAGCCCAGGGCCGCTGTCAGCGAGCGCGAGCAACCTCGCGGCGGTGGACACGGAGCTCTTCTGGATGCGCATGCTCGAGATGCAGCACGCGTGGGAGGAGCGGCTGCTGGAGACCGAGCAGCGGCTCGAGGCAAAGCTCCAGATCCTCACGAAGATCCTCGTGCGCCTGGAAGGGCGGATGGAGGAGGACGACTAACACGTGTTCCGTTCGTCATCGCCCTCGCGCCGTTCGTCATGTTTTCTCCTCCGTTCGTCACCGTCTTCATTTCGTTCGTCATCATTCCGTTCGTCATCTATTTGCTATTTGCTGCGCGAGCGACGCGCTTTGCGCTCCTCCTCCTCCTCCTCCTCGCTCTCGTGTCCTTCCTGCACGATGTTCGTCTCTTGCAGCAGTTCGTGGCGACCCGCCCCGCCGGCTTCCATCGCCTTCGAGAGCCGCCGCATCCGCGCGCTCAACAACGAATGGTCCGTCGGAGCTGTCGCGACTTCACTGTCGCTCGCTGAAGCTGCTGCTGCTGCTGCTGCCCCTTCTTGTGCGCCGTCATCCAGCGCGTCGCTGCTGGCGCAGTCGCCACCGGAGGCGCTGGGAGTCACAGGCTTCGGGTCTTTGCCGCCGCCCTCCGCTTCGAACTTGGCGCTCAGCAGGTTCGCAGCGTCTCCGGTCGTTCCCGTCACGACCGACTGCGCGCGACGCACCCGCACGCCGAACGAGGCGCTGAGATCCGCCACCGTGGGGCTGCTGATCTCAGATACGTCGTCGTCCGAGCCAGCGCGCTTGGGCTTCCCGTCGAGGTCGTTGAGCGTCCCGTTCGGCAGGATGAGCTCGACGAAGAGTCGAAACGCGCTGTCCCACTCGCTCTCGGTGTTGACCTTGAGCGCCGACGTCAGGTGCGATTCGAACGTGCTCACGCGGCCGTGGTCGCCGCCGCCGTTGAGCTTCCGCGCGTTCTCCAGCAGCGTCGAGGGCTGGCGCAGACCGACGACCGGCGCCGACGTGCGTCGGGCGATCGGCGGCTCGGAACTCTTCCCGTCCGCGTCTCCGGCGCCGCCGCCAGTCGACAGGAGTCGACTCTCGGCCTTCTTGCGCCGCGCGACGTCCTGTGCGAGCTTGAAGACCGTCCGGAAGTACGCGCTCGACGAGATGACTTCGAGCAGCGCCTCCGAGTCGAGCGCGAAGAGGTCGCTCGCGCGGATGGTCGTGACCGTCATGAGGCTCACCGAGTGGCCGAGCAGCCCGACGTCGCCAAAGTAGTTGCCCATGCGGAAGCGCCCGGCGTGGTACCGCGACGGGTTCGACCTGCTCTTGGAGAAGAGGTACCCGCGCACGACAAAGTACATGGCCTTGCACACGCTGCCCTCGACCACGACGCTCTCGCCGCGCGGGTACCCTTCGAAGCGCAGGCGCTGCGCGACGCCGTGCATGATGCTCTCGGCGCGCGCCGTCGCGGCCGCGTCGTCGCCCCCGCCGCCGGCCGCGAGCGGCCGGAAGACGCGCTCGACGAAGAGCTGCACGGGCTTCTCGGCGATCGAGAGGATCCCTTCCGTGCGCACGCTCTGCGGGAGGTCCGCGAAGACGGTCTGGTAGTCCACGCCGGCGTACGAGGACCACCAGGACGAGAGGAAGGCGTTCGCGCGCAGCTTAAGCGCGGGGCTGACCTTCCAGCGCGCGAGGTAGTGCTCGACCGCGATGTGGTTCTTCCGGAACCGGATCTCGTTGTCGATGAACAGGATGAAGACGTTGGCCATCTCGCCGATCATGAGCGCCATGCTGAGCTGCCCGACGAAGCTCACGAGGATGCTGAACGCCAGGTCAAGCGTGCGCGTGGGCACGAACGTCCGCGCCTTCTTCACGAACGCCGTCGTGCCGAACATGAGCCCGCGGAACAGCCGGAGCAGGAGCAGCGCCGGCTCCGGGTCCGGTGCCGAGAGTTCTTCGGCCGGGAGCCACGCCTGCCACGCGGTGCCGAAGCCGCCGTGCATCGCGACCGCAAAGTACGTGCACGAGGTCCAGAAGATCGCGATGAGGTAGAGCAGCCAGAGCGTCTTGACGCGGTCGAGCTCGAACGTGACGCTGCGGCGCTTGATCTCGTTGCGGTAGTGCACGAGGTTGAGCACCTTGAAGCACCGGTTGAGACGCAGCCAGCGGCGCGCGGCCGCGTACTCGCGCTGGTCCACAAAGCCGGCGAGGAAGTGGTCGAGCGGGAACGCGGCGAGCAGGTCCCACACGAGCCGCTCGCGCTTGTAGGTCTGGAGGTGCTCCTGCTCGTAGAGCTCCATCGCGAGCTGGTTGGACCGGACGCGGAACTGGAACCAGACGTCCCAGCAGAAGACGAGCTCGCAGCCGCACTCGACGACGCGCACGAGCACCGGGATGGCGTTCCACCGGTCGAGCGCGTCGTACACGATCCGGTACGGCACGAACACGGCGATGAAGATCGTGCAGAGCGACGTGAGCCGCACCCAGCGGATGTACACGCGGCTCTGGATCTCAGCGCCGTTCACGAGCACGAACGCGACGCCGCGTGCGCGCTCCACGCCGGGCTTGACGAAGTCGTAGAGCCGCGAGAGCACGTTCGAGCGCAGCAGCGCCTGCTGGAGCGAGAACGTGGGCGATTTGTGCTTGTCGCCGCGCGTGTGCGCCAGCAGCAGCTGCTCGATGCTCTCGGCGCGCGAGTTGAGCGCGTCCATGCGCGAGTGGATGCGTTTGAGGCCCCGGCGGCGGATCGTCCCCGCGCCGCCCGGGCCGGTGCCAGGCCCGCCGTCGCCAGAGCTCCGCGCGCTCTCCTGGAGCTCGGCCGCCTGGCGCGTGAGCTGCTGCTGCTCCTGTTGGATCTTGACGATGCGCAGCACCTTCTTCTTCCACTCGGGGTACCGGTCGAACACGAGCTCGAGCGACTGGCGCGAGAGTCGGTAGAGGATGCACGACGTCTTGGCCTTGACGAACGCGTTGCGCGGCGCGTTCGTGAAGAGCGCCGCCTCGCCGAAGTAGCTCCCGGCCGTGATCTCGTTCACCTTGTGGAGCGCGCCGGCGTCCCGCAGCCCGGCGCCAACGGCGGCGGACTTGGGCGACGGCGACGCGCCGGCGTCACCACTCGCTTTGCCGTTCGCTTGGGCGGCGGGCGGCAGCAGCAGCGCGGTGGGGATGAGGATGTCGAGCATGCCGGTGAAGATGAAGAACATCTCGCTGCCGTCCTCGCCGAAGCGGCAGATGAACTCGTCCTTGACGTACAGCGTCTGCGTGAAGAGCGACACGAGCATGCGCGTGACCGAGTCGTCCATGCCCGCGAGGAACGCGACCTTGACGATCATGGGCTGGAGCTGGAACATGCGGATGTCGACGAGGAGCGACGGCGGCAGCACGCGCTCGAGCACGTGCTCCTGCGTGATCGAGTGGAAGCGTTTGAAGAAGAAGTACGTCTTGAACTTGTCCTGGATCGCCGGCGGGAGCTTGAAGTGCGCGAGCAGGTGCCGCAGCGCGCTGAGCTTGGCCACGAACTCGCGGTTCTCCGAGTCGTTGAGCTCGAT
Source organism: Globisporangium cystogenes (assembly GCA_023334215.1). NCBI lineage: Eukaryota > Oomycota > Peronosporomycetes > Pythiales > Pythiaceae > Globisporangium > Globisporangium cystogenes. The sequence goes on along the minus strand of JAASGM010000278.1, from coordinate 10,784 downwards.
GACGTCGAGGAAGTTGCCGACGACGTACGCGAAGAGGAAGAAGCCGCTCGTCATCGTCGTGACGCTGAAGAGGCACTGCGCGACGGTCTTGGGCAGCTCGCCCGTGCTCGACGCCGACATGAGGCCGAAGGCCCAGAAGAGCGACCCGAAGTACTGGAGACTGCGGCTGCCGTTCGCCAGCAGGTCGTTCGGCAGCCACGGGTTGTCCCCGAAGTACGTGCGCTTGCCCGGGGCCTCGTCGCCCGTCTTGACCCACGTCTGGAGCCCCGAGAGGTTGGCGCCGAAGTCGAACCAGACGCACCCGAAGAGGTGCGCTGCGAGGAACGTGTAGTACACGAGCTTGAGCAGCCGCAGCTCGGTCGCGAGCTTGACGTACTTGCTCGCGAGCGACCGGAAGTGGCTCGGTGCCTTGTACACGCGAAAGAGCTTGTTGAGGTTGAGGATCTCGAGGCGCCGGGGCGATGCGACCGCCCAGTTGAGCGCGAAGAGTGGCACGAGCGCCGCGAGGTCCACGACGAAGTGCACGGACCGGAAGTAGTGCGCCTTGATCGCCTGCATGTCCATCACCTTGTTGCCGTACTCGTAGTAGCCGAGCCGCGACTGGAGGTACATGTCGACGACGAAGCAGCACTCGAGGAGCACCGTGAACTGGTCGGCCTTGAGGAACACGCTGGTCGCCTGCGGCGTCTGCGGCGTCGGCACCGACGCGCCGAAGCAGATGTGGTACACGACCACGGCGGACTGCACCGACATGCCCGCGAAGATCAGCGCCTCCCAGAGCCCGACGAAGCGCGCGTCCGGGTCGACGCTCGCGTGGCTGGGGCAGAGCCACGAGCCCACGCGGCTCCAGACCTCGACGGGCGGGCTCGCGGCTTCCGCTCGGACCGACGCCTGGCGGATCAGGAAGGACGACGGCGCGTGGCTCGCGACGTGGAGAAGATCCGACGCCCGCGCCACGCGCGCGTTCTGCAGCCGCCGCTCGAGCACCTGCAGCGACACGGAGAGCGACGGGAACACGCGCTCCATCGCCAGCAGGTGCTCGCGCGAGAGGTACACAACGATGCAGCCGCTCACGGCCGTCGCGTGCTCCAGGTACCCGGCGGTCAGCGTCCCGTCCGTGCTCTTGACCGCGGCGCTGCTCTGCGCGTGCATCGCTGCGGTGCCGAAGAAGCCGCCGAGCGGCACCGTGTAGGGGTACCCGCCGTCGGGCATGACGGACACCCGCCCTTCGAGCACGAAGTAGAGGCCGCTCGCGTAGTCGCCGAGCCGGTAGATGATCTCCCCCTGGCCGTACAGCACAAAGCGCAGGTTGTCGAGCAGGATCGTCTCGAGCTGCGCGCGCACGTCGTCACCGACGGTGTTGGCGCCTGCGACCCGGAACGGGTCCTCGACTCGCAGCAGGCCGAGCGACTCGACCGCGGGCGTGCAGATGCTCTTGACGATGTCGTGCTTGATGGCGGACGGGAGCTCCTCAAGCAGCTCCTGAATGATCGCGCCGCGGTGCGACGACCACCAGAAGTCCAGGAACGAGTTCACGCGCTGGTGGATCGCCAGCGGCGCGCTCTGGCGCTTGAGGAAGAGCTGGATGCGCGAGCGCGTCGCGAAGAACTCCTTCTGCTCGAACGCGGACGCCGTGAAGCGCTTCTGCACCTCGTCCACCACGATCGCCGTGATCAGGAAGCCGCTCAGCATGAACGCGAGCGCGATGGCGTACTGCCGGTCGGTTTCCGGCTCGATCGTCCGGCCGAGCGCCGCGAGCACGTTCGCCGCGTAGTAGAGCGACCGCGCGTACTGCGTCGCGCCGACCTTGACGAGCTTCGGGTCGCTCGCGGCGTACACGTGGCCGTGGCCGTCGGCGAAGAACGTCGCGTTGAGCTGCTCCATCGCGATGTCCTCGGACGGGATCCACGCTTCCTCGTGCGGGCTGAAGCCCTCCCAGTGCGTCGTGCTGAAGTGCAGGCACGCGACGATGTGGTACAGCATGAGCAGCACGAGCCCGAAGAGCAGCAGGCGCTTCCTGCTGTTCATGAGCGTGTAGCTCTCGACCTCGGCGAAGTGGCCTTTCAAGCGCCAGAGACGCAGCAGGCGCGGCAGGCGCACGGCGGCGGCGTGGAACTGGCTCGGCCGGAAGACCCCGTACGGCCACACGCACGTGAGGTCGAGCACGAAGCCCCAGCTGGCCGCGTACCGCTTCGCGCTCCGCACGGGGTCCGTGATCTTCTCGGCGTTGAGCGTGTACGAGAGGTTGAGGCTCCAGTACACGTCGGCCCACAGGAACGCGTCCGAGGCGAAGTTGAGCGCCGTGATCGCCGCGATGTGGTCGTCGAGCAGCGGGAACGCGAGCTGCAGCGGCACCGCGATCCAGTTGTAGCACAGCACGAGCTGCAGGCACAGGACCCACGCCATGCGCGTCCGCGACTCGGCGTCGATGCACGTGCCGAGCAGCAGCGCCGCCCACCAGTGCGTCGGCGGCGGCGGCGGCGGCGCCGTCTGCGGAAGCTGGTCGTAGAAGCCGCGGATCACGTCCTGGGGCTTGCCGTCGCTTGGCCCGACTCGGCCCTTCCGGAAGAAGCTGCTGCGGAAGAGCTCGAGCCGCCGCCTGCTCTCCATGAAGAGCGACTCGCGCCCGAGCGCTGGAAGAGCGGCTCGTGTCGGCGGCAGCGTGTTGGCGTCCGGGAAGACCTTCGAGGAGCTCGGCCGCGCCGGCGTCAAGCAGCCAGGAGCCACCTCCTGCTCCTCGTCGGCGGCGTCCGGGACGTTGGACGGCACCACCTTGCGCGACGACGACGCCGACCCGAAGCTGCTCTTCGCCAGCGCGCTGCTCCCGTCCGGCCGCACCGCCGCGAGCGACTTCCTGCTGCGCCAGAGCGCCTGCTCGCTCCGCAGCCCGACGACGTGGAGCAGGCTCGACGTCTTGCGCCGCCTCGTCGGCGCCGGGAGCGCCGCGGCGCTCGCGATCTCGCTGATCCGGTCCTCGTCCCTGCTGTTGGCCTTCTGGAGCATCTGCTCGACCGTGTGCGCGATGAGCCGCGCGTACCGCGGGTACCCGTCCAGGAGCTTGTCGACGTGGAAGCGCGCGAGGCGGTAGAGCGTGCTGTACGTTGTCGTCATCATGGTCGCCGAGCGCGGGAGCTTGGCGAAGACCGCGACCTCGCCGAAGAAGCTGCCCTTGCGCAGCTCGCGCACCTTGACACCGTTGACGACCGTGTGGAGTACGCCCGAGTGGATCACGTACATGGCGTCGCCGTGGTCGCCCGCCCGGAAGAGCACGAAGCGCGCGGGGCACGAGATGAGCTCGAGCAGGCTCGTGACGGCCTGGAGGAAGTGCGTGTCGCAGCCGGCGAAGACCGGGATCCGCGCGACCGTGTCCTGGAGCAGCTCGATCTGGATGTCGCTCGCGATCGACGGGCAGAGCAGGCGCGCGGCCTCGCGGTCGTTCGCGTCCGCCTGCGTGTAGTAGCGCTTGAGATACTCGACCGCCTGCTCCTGGAGCTTGTCAGGCACGCGGTGGAACGCGAGGATGTGCTGGAACTGGTTCACGCGCGCCTCGGCGGTCTCCGAGTCGCCCGACTCGCACTTGGAGAGCGTGAAGAACGCCGCGCAGACGTACGTGAAGAGCGAGAAGCCGCCGAGCGCGACGCAGATCGTGAACGCGAACTGCGCGTTCGCGTGCGGCAGCTCGCCCTCGAAGAGCCCCGTGAGCAGCCCGAAGGCCCAGAAGAGCGACATGAGGTACTCGTGCACCGCGCCGCGCGGGTGGGCCGGCGCCGCCGGGAGCCAGTGGTCCGCGTGGTGCGTGTCGTAGCCGAACGAGAAGCGCGCGCAGGCGACGAAGTGCGACAGCAGCAGCGTCACGCCGAGCACCTTGGCGAGCTTGAGCAGCACGAAGTAGCGCGCGTAGATGTTGTCGAGGTTCGAGATGAGCTGCGGCAGGCGGCGCACGCGCACGAGCTTGTGGAACTCGCGGAAGACGAGCGAGCCGCCGCCGCGCGCGGGCAGCAGCGAGAGCGGCGGCAGCGCGAGCACGTCGAGCACGAAGCCCGGCGAGCGCAGGTACTTGGTGCGCGACTTGCGCGTGTCGCGCAGCACGTTGCCGTCCTCGTAGTAGCCCGTGTTGAGCTGCACGTAGATGTCGGCGCAGAACGCGAGCTCGCAGGCGTAGAGCCCGCCGAGGTCGCCGCGCGTGCCGGTGGCGTCGAACGCCGCCAGGTACGCGAGCCGCACGAGCTCGTAGAGGATGCACGCGAGCACGAGCTGCTGCCACGCGGCCGTGAAGCGCGAGCTCGGGTCGATCGCGTTGCGCACCTCCGCGAAGAGGAACTCGGCCGAGCCCGAGCGGTTGCGGTTGCGGAACGTGTCGTGGAAGTCGCCGCCGGACGCCGAGCGGCGCCGCTGCAGCAGCCGCTGCATCTCGTGGGTGGAACACGAGGGGTTACGCGGGCGGAAGGAAGCGGGGGGTACGCGGGCGGGAGGTGTCGGCGGCAAAGCAGGCGGGCGGGCGGGTCCTCAGGAGCTTCAGGCTCAGTGCATCACGTCGCACTCGCCCCCGCACGCACACGCACAACTAAGAAGCTGCTGCTGGCGCCTTGGTTCCTCCTCGTTGACGAAGTAGACAGCGACGCACTTTCTCATTCGAGCGTAACCACTCCTCAAAAGGAGACTAACAAAACCGGTAATTCGGGTTATACTTAGCACGGATGGCCACACGGGTGACGGAGATGACCTCGAGTTCGCTCTACGCGCTGCTCGACGTGCCCGCGCAGAGCTCGGCGGACGAGATCCGGCGCGCGTACCACCGCGCGGCGCGCGCGCTGCACCCGGACAAGCGGGTCGAGGACGAGGGCGACGCCGCCTTCGTGCGCGTGCAGGCGGCGTACGAGACGCTGCGCGACCCGGAGCGCCGCGCCGCGTACGACCGCGAGCAGCTGCGCGCGGCGGTCGTGCGGCGGCGCGACGCTGAGGACGTGCGCGTGGCCGACGTCGTGCGCGCGCACGAGATGTCGAAGACCACGGCGGACGACGGCGACGTGCTCTTCTCGCTGCGCTGCCGCTGCGGCGACGCGTACGAGGTGAGCAAGGACGAGCTGCTCGACGGCGTCGACGTCGTGCCGTGCAACGGCTGCTCGCTCCACATCCGCGTGTTGCTGTAGAGAGCGAGCGAACGGAGCAAGGAACCCAATCGATTGCGTGAGAGGGAGCTGATATGCATCGACCCTCGGAAGGTCGAGCGCTGCTGAGTGCGCGCGCGAGCGACCTCCTAGAACTCCTTGCCGCGCGGCGGCCCGTGGTGCGGGTACCGCGTCGGCGTCTGGATCGCCATGAGCGCGCTCAGCCCGACGTACGCGAGGAAGACGAAGAAGAGCCCGAAGAGCAGCCCCGTGAGCACCTCGGGCGTCATGTGCACGTAGTGCGAGAAGCAGAACGCCTTGCCGCCCGCGTAGCCCACGGACAAGCCCGTCTCGCACACGAGGCCGGCGGCCGCCGCGCTCGTCGTCGTCGTCGTGTTGGCGCTCGGCGCGAGGCGGCGGCGGCGGCCGAACACGGCGGCCGACGGCTGCAGCGGCGCCGCGTCGTCGCCTGTCAGCGCGAAGTCCACCGCCCCCTTCGTCGCGGCGGTCAGCACCTCCGCGGCCGCCTGGACGACCGCGTCGAGCGCCGGCAGCGAGTCCGTCGCGCCGATGCGCACGACGAGCACGTCCGCCTTGCCGTTCGTGGCCAGCTGCTGACCTTCACTCCCGGCCAGGAACGCCTGCGACAGCGAGTGGGTGAGTGAGCGTGCGACTACTGCAATTCTCCTGTCTTGCACGGACCTCGAGCTGCGCCACCGGCACCTCCTTGTACGCCGCCAAGCCGCTGGCGAGCGCGCGTGTGAGCGACGCCGAGCGCGTCGTGTGCGGGATCACCGCGGCCCAGGCGCTGCGCTGCACCGCGTCCTGCACGAACGAGCTGCGCGCGTCCGACGCCGCGAGCTTCGCCACGTCCTCCGTGTACAGCCGCTCGGGCAGAAACACCGCGAGCAGCTCCGTCGCGGCGGCGGCTCTCTGCGCAGCGTGAGGCGTACGGAATCAGCTCGGGCGCTCGCTCGAGCCACAGAGTCACGCCTAAGAGCTCCTGCGACGCACCTGACTCGCGAGCTGCAGCGTGGACGCGACTGCGACCTCGTCGAGCGGCTCGCTCGGGTACGACGCGATGATGGGGAAGCTCCTGGCGCGCGGGAGGGGAAGAAGCACGAGGGTCAGAGGAGGCGGCGCGAAAGATCTCAGCGACCGATGGGCGACGCACGAGTGCTGCGACCACATGAGCAGCGGCCCGTGTCGCAGCAGCGGCGGCGACGCGGCGGTCGCGAGTTCGCACAGCGCGCCGCAGAGCGCGGCCCCGAGCGCCGTCTTGGCGAGCATCCTGCACGCGGCGGCGATAGAGAAGAAGGCTGGGGCTGGAGCTGGAGCTGGAGCTTTAAGCTGGAAGTGCGCAGAAACGAAGAAGCGTGAGCGTACCGCAGCCAGTGTGTTATCAAAGACTGGTTTGAACCCGTAGCGTCATGATTTTGTTATAATGCGAGCGGCACCCAGCTCACAGCAAACCAAAATGACCCGCGAGCTGCTGCCCGCCGCGCTGCTCGGCCTGACCGAGCGCGAGCTGCACGCGTGGCTCGTGCGCGGCGTCTTCGCGCTCGGCGCGGTCACGTTCGTCGCCACGAGCGTCATCAAGGCGCCGTACGGGCGCCACGCGCGGCCGGGCTGGGGCCCGACGCTCGACACGCGTCTCGGCTGGGTGCTCATGGAGCTGCCGTCGGCGCTCGGCTTCGCGCTCGTCTTCGCGCTCGGCGACCACCGCGCGGAAGCCACGCCGCTCGCCGCCGCCGCGCTCTGGTGCGCGCACTACTTCTACCGCACGTTCGTGTACCCGTTCCTGATCCGCACGAGCGCGAGCAAGCGCATGCCGCTCACGGTCGTGCTCGCCGGCGACTTCTACAACACCATCAACGCGTACGTGAACGCGCGGTACCTGAGCCAGTTCGGCGACTACTCGCGCGACGACCCGTTCGCGCGGCCGTCGTTCTACGCCGGCGCGCTGCTGTTCGTGTTCGGGCTCGCGATCAACATCCACTCGGACCAGGTCGTGATCCACCTGCGCCGGCCAGGCGAGACGGGCTACAAGATCCCGCGCGGCGGCATGTTCGCGCTCGTGTCGGCGCCCAACTACTTCGGCGAGCTGCTCGAGTGGTGCGGCTGGAGCGTGCTCTCGGGCTCGCCCGCTGGCTGGTCCTTCGCCTTCTACTCGGCCACGAATCTCGTGCCGCGCGCCGTGAGCAACCACCAGTGGTACCTCGACAAGTTCAAGGAGACGTACCCGAAGAGCCGCAAGGCGGTCATCCCGTGGCTCTGGTGACTTCGGCTCGGCAGTAGCATCCTCCAGAGTCTTCGAGCGAGCCATTTGGGACGAAGCAAGATAGTGTCGGGCATATTTGGGACGAAGCAAGTGTATGTCGGGCATATTTGGGACGAAGCAAGTTTATGTCGCTCAGCTTTGTCAATTTTCAATTCAGCGCACGCTCGCCATCCATTGTTGGCTCACATCGATCACACCCGCACGCCCCACACGTCACAGACCGTCGAGGATGCCGCCGAAGAAGGGAGCGAAGAAGCCCGCGGCCAAGAAGCCCGCGGCCGCCGCCGCCGCGGACGACTGGGACGACCTCCTGAACGAGTTCAAGCCGGAGGAGTCGGCGGCGCCTGCAGCGGCGCCTGCAGCGGCGCCTGCGGCTCCGGCGGCTCCGGTCGCGGAAGAGAGCAGCAAGGGGGGCGTGGACGCCGCGGCCGCCGCGTACCTGGCGTCGCTCGGCGTGGACACGTCGGCGGGCGAGAAGAAGGACAGCAAGAAGAAGGCCAAGGGCAAGAAGAAGCCCGCGGCGGCGGAGAAGAAGGCGGAGCCCGAGCCGGCGAAGAAGCCGCAGTCGGCCGCCGCCAAGGCGCTCGCGGAGCGCCAGGCCGCGCTGCGCGCCGAGCAGGAGCGCGTGGAGCAGGAGCGCCTGGAGCAGGAGCGCCTGGAGCGCGAGGAGGAGGCGCGCCGGCTGGCGGAGGAGGCGGCGGTGGAGGAGCTCCGGCGCAAGAAGAAGGAGGCCAAGGCGGCCAAGGTCGAGCGGCAGAAGAAGGAAGGGACGTACATGACGAAGGCGCAGAAGGCGAAGATCGCCAAGACGCAGGCGGCGCTCGAGGCGATGCAGCTGGCGGGGCTCGTGCCGGACGTCGCGGCGGGCGAGGAGGAGAAGAAGAAGGTCGTGTACGCGACCAACAAGAAGAGCAAGAAGCCCAAGGCGCAGGAGGCCGCGAAGGCGCAGGAAGCGGAGGAGGAGGAGAAGGCGGACGACGACGTCGCTGACGACTGGGAGAACGCGGCCGACGAGGCCGAGGCGCCGGACGCGTGGGACGACGAAGACTGGGAGAGCAACGACATCGTCGCGTCGCTCGAAGACAAGCTGCAGACGTCCGCGGCGGCGCACGAGAGCGAGGACGAGGACGTCGAGGACCTGCTGCTCGTGGAGCAGCGGAAGGAGCAGGAGCGGCTCGTGCAGCAGGGCATCGCGCTCAAGAAGCGCCAGGAGGAGCAGGAGGAGCAGGCGCGGCTCGACGCCGAGGCCGAGCGCATCCGCTCCAAGGCGCAGCAGGAGGTCGACCGCAAGAAGCGCGAGGCGGCCGAGCGCCGCCGCGTGCGCGAGGAGGAGGCGCTCGCGAACGTGTCGCTCGACAACCTGCGGTCGCCGATCTGCTGCATCATGGGCCACGTCGACACGGGCAAGACGAAGCTGCTCGACAACATCCGCAAGACCAAGGTGCAGGACGGCGAGGCCGGCGGCATCACGCAGCAGATCGGCGCGACGTTCTTCCCGGTCGAGGCGATCAAGCAGAAGACGGCGCGCCTGAACGAGACGATGAAGATCGACTTCAAGCTGCCGGGGCTGCTCGTGATCGACACGCCCGGGCACGAGTCGTTCACGAACCTGCGCTCACGCGGGTCCTCGCTTTGCGACATCGCGATCCTCGTGGTCGACATCATGCACGGCCTCGAGCCGCAGACGCTCGAGTCGCTGCGCCTGCTGCGCCAGAAGAAGGCGCCGTTCGTGGTCGCGCTCAACAAGATCGACCGGTGCTACGGCTGGAAGACGATGCTGGACCTGCCGATCCAGGAGGCGCTCAAGCACCAGAACGAGCACGTGGTCCGTGAGTTCGAGGACCGCGCGGCGAAGATCATGGTCGAGTTCTCGGAGCAGGGGCTCAACTCGCAGATCTACTGGCGCAACAAGGACCTCGGCCGCACGGTCTCGCTCATCCCGACGAGCGCCATCTCGGGCGAGGGCGTGACGGACCTGCTCATGATGATCACGCGCCTGACGCAGGAGCGCATGGCCAAGTCGCTCGCGTTCGTCGACATCCTCCAGTGCACCGTGCTCGAAGTCAAGGTGATCGAGGGCCTCGGCACGACGGTCGACACGATCCTCGTGAACGGCACGCTCCACGAAGGCGACACGATCGTCGTGTGTACGCTGGACGGGCCGGTGGTGACGACGATCCGGTCGATCCTGACGCCGCACCCGATGAAGGAGATCCGCATCAAGGGCGAGTACATCCACCACCAGACGATGAAGGCGGCGATGGGCGTCAAGCTCGCGGCGCACGGGCTCGAGAAGGCGGTCGCCGGGACGCAGATTCACGTCGTGGGTCCGGACGACGACGTCGAGGAGCTCAAGGACTCGGTCATGTCGGACCTCACGGGCATCTTGGACTCGGTGAAGGCGACGAAGCGCGGCGTGATGGTGCAGGCGTCGACGCTCGGTGCGCTCGAGGCGCTGCTCGAGTTCCTGCGCACGTGCGACCCGCCGATCCCAGTGTCGTGCGTGAACCTCGGCCCGGTCCACAAGAAGGACGTGATGCGCGCGTCGGTGCAGCTCGAGCACCAGAAGGAGTTCGCGACGATCCTGGCATTCGACGTCAAGGTCCACTCGGACGCAACTGAGCTCTCGCAGGAGCTCGGCGTGCGCATCTTCACCGCCGACATCATCTACCACCTCTTCGACCAGTTCACGGCGTACATGGACAACTTCCGAGAAGCGCGTCGCGAGGAGTTCGCCGACATCGCGGTGTTCCCGTGCGTGCTCAAGATCCTGCCCAACTGCATCTTCAACAAGAAGGACCCGATCATCCTCGGCGTGGACGTGGAGGAAGGCATTCTCAAGATCGGCACGCCGCTCGTGGTGCCGACGGCCGGCGGCGTGCTCGTGGGCAAGGTCGGCTCGATCGAGCGCGAGCACAAGGAGGTCGATCGCGCCAAGAAGGGTGCGTCGGTCGCGGTGCGCATCGACAACGAAAGCAGCATCACGTACGGCCGCCAGTTCGACCACAAGCACAAACTCGTGTCGCGGCTATCGCGCGCGAGCATCGACGCGCTCAAGGAGAACTTCCGCAACGACCTGCAGAAGGAGGACTGGCAGCTCGTGATCCGCCTCAAGAAGGTCTTCGACATCATTTAGAGCGCCGTCGGGCGGGCAGGCGACTCGTCCGCGGGTCGGTCGATCGGTCGGCTCGGCGAGCTGCTGTGAAGTGGTGGTGGTCGAGAAGCTGCGCGGCGATCGTGATCAAGGGAATGACCAGCGAAGCTTTGTTGTCGAGCGTGACTCGTGTCGTCACCCTTCAGCTCGCCTCTCACATTACAGCATGCTTAGCCGCAGCCCCTCAGCTCTGAGAGCTGTCCGTGTCGATGTCGACTCGAGCGACTTCGGCGCTGTTCGG
>JAASGM010000277.1:0-25388 GCA_023334215.1 Globisporangium cystogenes | reverse complement strand
TCGTGCAAGAAGAAGTTCGGGCTCATGCGCGCGCGCGTGCACTGCCACGCGTGCGGCCAGAGCATCTGCAAGACGTGCACGCTGAAGCTCAAGTTCTTCAACGAGAAGGGGCTCTCGTCAGCGTCGCCGGGTGTCCCGCTGTTTCTGACCGACAGGTTCTGTGTTGAATGCGCGTACCGATCTCGCGAGCGGCGTCTTGGTCGCGAGTCGCTTGACATGAGTCAGTTCAGCGACATCATGGACCTGGTGCTCTCGCGTCACGACGGATCGTCCTGCGGCGACGAACTGACGAGCAGCAGCGAGAGCGACTGCTGGATAACGAACGGCAGCATGGACAGCTCGGACGAGTCGGTGACAACGTCGTCGCTGTCGCTGACTTCTTCGTCGGCGTCATCACTCCAACTCAAGCGCGCACATCGAGCAACGGTGGACGGTACTGGTCGCGCTCCTGCTCGATCAGATTTCGATGGATCTGAGAGTTCAGACCCAGACCAGGAGCGCCATCACCAGCACCAACGACCGTACTCGCGTTCGCTGCCGGCGAGCAAGCCGCAGCGGTGGCGTCCACCGCCCGATCAAAGCGATCTTCCACCTGAAGACTGGCATCACGCGGACGAGACGAAAGCGGAATAGAGCGTGGACTGCGTGGTGTGTTGTGTTGAAAATGTACAGAGTTGTTTTTTCGTGTGCGCTTTGACGGTACCTAGTGTCCGCGAGTGACCTAAAGTCCACGGTTTGCACTCTTCAGGACACCAACACAACTCTAGAACTGACACCAACACCAACACCGACACACATACGGAAGCCGGTAACCCGGCCGCAACGAGCCAACGGCGAGGCTGACAATTAGTCTGCATGAAAAGAGTCCAGAGAGTAATTCCGAGTTCTTACTTATCATTCGTCAAGACTACAGTATAATATGCAGAGCTTGGTGGTAAGTAGTGCGCTCGACATGCTGTCCTGCGCGGCACGCCGCCGTCGGTGCTTGGTCGCGCTCTGGAGGCCGCACTCTGGAGCTCTCGAGCGATACTTCTTGCTCGCTTTCTCACTGGACAACCACAAGCGCGCTTTAGTCGAAAACGCTATCATATGATTTCCGGTAACGGCTGCTTACATCGGAAACGCAATGTGATCCGATAGTAAATTATGGAACGAAAGTAAGAGTTTAAAGAGGTATGGACAAGTATTCCTCTGTAAAACCTATAAAAACGTAGTGCTTGATAATAAAGATAAAGATAAATAAAGCTTTTGAGATAACATTTTGTCCAACGTTATTTATGGAAGGTCGATTAATATTTAAGGATCAAATGTCCAATGTCTAATGTCCACACTACAACGGTTTGACACGGACATTTTGAGTGACAAAACGAAGCTACCTATTTTCAGGGGCCATGGATTGTTGGAGTGACTCAAAAGACTTTTTAGAGCACAAAAGGATATGAACGTTATTAACTATTGTGCTAAACACATTTCGTTCGCAAAAGTCAACAGAGAAACGTTTATAACATATCTGATGGCAAATATAGACTGTTGTAAACAGTTAATAACAGTGTGTGCACAGAAACGGCACAGGCGAACATCTAAGAGAAAATCTAGCAAAACAAAGTAAAACCAAGTCATGTCTGAAACTTTTTTGAAATGTTCGCCTGTGCCGTTTCTGTGCGTATGAATAACTGTGCGCGATTTTGAAATATTTCATTTATTGGGCAATTGTTCTAAAAAACACCCAAAAAGATCAGAACTGCACAGGTTATCGTTTCAGATATGACCTAGTTTCACTATGCTTTGCTAGATTTTCTCTCAGATGTTCGCCTGTGCCGTTTCTGTGCACATCCTGTTATAAACTGTTATTAACTGTTCTAAAATGATATTAACTGTTATTTAACGTTTTCAGAGGCGTGATTCAACGAGTTTGTATGAGTTTTCCCACACAATCAGAGAGGGAGCGACCTCTCTAAGACTGCAAACTATTTTAAACAGGATTACCGCCGAGATTCAAAATAATAAAGAAAGATTCGATTTTAATTATTGAAGAAAACGCATGAATCGTTAAGTACTCCTTTTTACCGGACAGATCGATAGAAAAGCAAGTAGACGTCGTGACGTCCTGCTCTACACTTGAGTCTACTATGCCTTTGTCCGGTAGTTTATGCAGTTTTTTGTGATTTGAAAAGGTTGTTAACAATTTCATTCAAAATCACACCGAATCTCGCGCTGACGTCAGAAGAAGAAGAGCGGTGCGGCGGCGATGGCGGCGGGGCGGTGTGCGCACGCGCATGGAGCGCGTTGAAGGGAGCTGCTCGTTCCGTTTTCTCTCCAGCTGTCAGCGTCGTGTTCTGCGATGCAAAGCACTCGCGCTTTCTACGCGTTCCCCCCGAGCCGCCACCTCCTAACTACGTCATGGAGCCCGGGTTCCCGCTCGCGCCGAGCAAGCTCCCGCAGCTGCGCGTGGACCGCGCGACGCTCGCGCAGTGGAAGCGCGCGGCGCGCGAGGAGGTCGCCGCCGTGCTGCGCGACCGCGAGTCGTGGTACTACCGCGGGCAGGAGCCCAAGTACGCGTACAAGCTCATTTACAACAAGCGCGGGCTCGAGGGCTTCCTCTGCACGGCCGAGGCCGCGGCGCGCAAGGAGTTCTACGCGCACGGCGTGCTCAAGATGTACCTCGAGGACGTCTCGTACGGGCTCTACGCCGACTGCACGCTGGACCAGCGCAGCGTCGGCGCGTTCCTGGACGACGACGCGTTCCTCGACGCCGCGGTGCTCGCGGTCGACGAGCGCCAGACGCTCGAGGACCCGTTCCGGTTCGCGGGCGTCAAGTGGGCGGCGCGCCTCTCGCCCGCAGGCGTGAGCGCGCACGCCGACCTCGTGTACTTCGAGTGCTCGTTCGCGACGCGCGACGCCGACGGCCGCGCGGTGCTCGTGCAGCACATCTCGAGCCCGGAGCTCGCGCCGGAGCACGTGGCCGAAAGCCGCGAGACCGCGCAGCTCGCGCGCGGCCGCACGCACCAGATCACGACGTTCCGGTCGGGCGACGAGGGCACGTACTGCCAGTCGGCGGGCTCGCTCGTCGCGAACGACGCGATCCCGTCGTGGGTCGGCATGAAGACCGTGCTGCAGGCGTTCGGGAGCCTGAGCAACATCGTGGCGCTCGCGGACGCGCGCGCGGTGGCGCTGCTGGGCGTCGCCAAGGCGGCGTCGGCGGCCAAGGCGTGCTACCTCTGCAAGAAGAAGTTCAGCCTCGTGCGGCCGCGGCAGAACTGCCGCTCGTGCGGCCACAGCATCTGCAAGGGCTGCACGATCAAGCTCAAGTTCTGCAACGTCGAGGGCTTCAGCGCGCGCGTGCCGCTGCTCGCCGAGGACAAGTTCTGCCTCCCGTGCGTGCGCCACGCGCGCGAGAAGCGCCCCGAGGGCTGCGACGAGCCGCTCGCCAAGTTCGTCGACTCGGTCGTGTCGGAGGACAGCACCTGTGATGTCGCGCTCGGCATCCCCGTCTCGGACGACGACAGCGGCGACGAAGCCGCCCACTTCCGCCGCTCGCTGGCTGCCAGCAGCAGCCGCCACAGCACGCCGCCGGCGTACGAGAGCCACTTCCCGGCCGACCCCGTGCTCTTCGAGCCGACCGGCCACCAGGTGACGTACGCCAGCAACCCGGCGCGCACCTTCGCCGCGCAGGTGGCGGCGCCGCCGAGCTACTCGCAGTACCAGGGACACCCCGTGAACGCTGTCGGCGGCGTGTCGGCTCCGCCGCTGGACGTGCCGGTGGCAGCGCGGCAGCGTAGCGGACTGTACCCGAGCTTGGACGGCGCGGACCTGGCGGCGTCCGGGCACCGCTTCCAGCGCACGAGCTCCGAGCGCGGGTTCACCGAGCCCGGGACCACGGCGTTCAGCAAGCTCACGCAGTCGATCGCGGCGCAGGAGACACTGCTGCAGAACATCGAGTTCGAGCGGCAGAAGCTGCAGAGTCAGCGGTACCAGCGCGCTACGCACGTGCCGCAGTACATCGAGGAGCCCGTGGCCGTCCTGGCGCCGAGTCGCCCGAGCCGGAGCGGCGACCGCTTCGAGGTGCTCTCGGACTCGTACTGAGGGACGAGAAGAGTTGAGTTCTTGTTTGCTGCGGATCTGCAGCAGCAGCAGATCGGGCGAGTGAGCGGTGCGTGTGGTTGGAAGCCGGCGGCCGAGTCGAGAGCAGCTCGCCGCCGAGTGCGTTGGTAACTTATAGTGTGCGTGCATCTTGCTGGAGTTGTGGAGGTGTGGGAAGGTGGAGAGAGTGTGTGAGACAGAGAGTGAGAGAAGAGTTGAAGGATGGACGGACGGACAAGCTTCGTTCACTTGGACACTCACACAGAAGCGTCTCTCACGACAGCAGCTCGAAGCGGTCGTTTGCTGACCGCGAGATCGACGAACTCTGTTGTCGGAGGTCTTCCGACTCCGCAGCCGACGTCGCCGCGCCGACAAAGCTCATGGACGTCTGGAGCTTCAGCAGCAACGCACTCTGTGCGGCGATCGATTCGGACATCCTGGCAAACGCACTGAGGTCTGGGACGACGGCGGGCGTGCTGTGTCGACCTGTAGCAGCTCTGGTCACCGTCGACGGCATCGGGTTGTATGAGCTCTTAGTGCTCAGATGCGCTTTCGGGATGGAGGAGGTGGCGGCGTCCGAGCTCCAGCGCTGCACTGGGGACGGAGGAGAGAACGTCACGGGAAGCGCGGACTTGGCGCCTCCGGTGGTCTTGCGCTCGGAGAACAGGAGATCGCCCGACGGATCGGTCCGGGTTTGCTCCATCTCCGCTACGCGCTCGGCGTTGTCGACCTCGACCTCGTCGACGAGCTTCGCCCCCCGACTTGAGTCGCCCACAGGAGCCTCGTCGGCGCAGCACGAGTCGCTTGACGTATCGCTCACGACGGAACCGGAGCTGTCAGCAATGCTGCAGCTCTGGGACTGGAATGTGGCGCTGCGGCGCTGCTCGCGAGAGTTCATAACGCACTTGAGGCAGAAGCGCTCGCTCAGGACGGATTGGCGGTCGCGCGACGGAAGAACGCTCGTCTGGATGAAGAACTTGAGCGCCACGTTGCAGCTGCGGCACGCGCAGCGACCGCAGGAGCGGCACGAGTAGCGCGAGCGCGTGAGCACGTGGAACTTCTTGTCGCACACGACGCACGCCTTCTTCTCGCGCGCATCCAGCTGGCGCCGCTGCTTCAGCTGCTTCTTGAGTGTGCCGAGGCTGAGGATCGTCCGCGCGTCCACGAGTTCCGAGAGGTTGAGCACACTTCGGAAGCTGTGCGGCAGTCCCTTGGCCGTGCCCGCCCAAGCCGGCACGTTCTTGCTCACCCCGACGGAGCCCGCAGATTGGTACAGCACTCCTCCGTGCACTGGGTCCGCGCGGAACGTGTTGATCGCGAACGTGCCTGCGCGCGCCAAGCGCATGCTGTGGTCTTGCAGCTGGTGTGCTGGCAGCTCGAGACTCTCGATGTACTGAACGATGACATCGCGGCCGTGGGCGTCTCGAGTCTTGCTCAAGTGCTCGAAGTAGAGGTAGTCGCGCGCCGTCGCTATCCCGGAGCCGGCAGTTCCGTGCGCTTCCCACTTGACGCCGGTGAAGCGGAATGGGTCCTCGGGTGTCGGTCCTTCCGCCACTCGCAGCACTGCGGCGTCGAGGAACGAGTCCGGGTACAGCTGCACTTGCGCGGAGCGGAACTCGAACGTGGTTTCGCTGTGCAGCCCGAACGCGACGTCGTCGAGCTCGAGCTGGAGCGCACCCTGGCAGAGGAAGTCGTTCTTGTCCGCGACGTCCAGGTTGGCCCGCGTGAAGCCGAGCAGCGGCTCCTTCTCGTACACGAGCTTGAACGAGCCCTTGAACTCGTCTGCGCGGAAGTACCACGAGTCGAGGTTCTGGATCACGCTCTCGACCTCCGCCTTCGCCGCTGATGCCCAATCGTTCATGATCTCATCGCCAACGAGGAGCTTGGGTTGTCTGGCGCTGTCGAGGGGGAAACTGGCGTCCGACGAGCACATGGCCCTGTAGTCTGTGCGAGGACCGTGGCTCTCGAATTGGTACTGCGGCGATGGCGCAGTGCGTACTTGCTCGAGTGTTGATCACGAAGCTGCTGCAAGTTGGAGACTGCTGTAGCTGCAGCGGTGTGGGCCAGTCGCTCGTCTCTCGATGTGTGAACTGCGACGTGTAAACTAATCGGCACTAGGCCGCTGTCGACGAGTGCTCTCTGGCGCTGCTCGCCTGCCCACCGCCCAGCTGGAGCGTCGGACAAGTGAGTCGAGCGGGGAACAAACTTCCAGTCCACAGCCCCAGATGATGCACATCGTGAACGAAGAAACATCCTGCCAGTGATGCTGCCAGTGTCTCGAAGACAGCAACAATTGGGACGAAGCTGCAGGACCCGACGATCTAGCGATGCACGAAGTACTCTTGATAGGTGTAGTTTACAATGCTGGTATCGTCTTGCAAAGTGAAGGCGTCCGCCTGGAGTGCCTCCAAATCGCCTCGACGGTACTGTCCGTATCGGAGGGCATGACAGTGTCCTGAGATCGGCGTATTCCAGTCACAGGACTGCAGCTTCGGCGCCAGGTGCTGGACCAGGTGTCGGTTCAACTGGTGGCTGCTGACTTGAACGACTGAATTAATAAATCCCTGGAAGCGCAGTTCACAGCTCAGCTTGAGCAGATGGAAGCGAAGCTAAGCGTTGAGTGTGCACAGCTCGATGCGATCTGAAGCAGCCGATAGGGAAAGCGATTGAGTCGGGGTCGTCATTCCTGCAAACTCTTCGAGCTCAGCCTGCCGAAAGGGTTCTCGATACAACGTCGCGCTTGTGTTGGAACCTATCTTGCATGCTTGTAGCGACGTCAAGGTTAACCGGACGCTCATCAAAGTATCAACACTGACATCTTTTGATGTCGACGGCACCGATCTTTGCCCAGATCCGACGAATTATGATCGAGTTCTTGTCGAGCATGAACACAACCACAGGCGTCCGCTGTTGCATGATACGCGCGCTTGAACTCGACGACAACGGCGTCCATGGAAGTCGATTGTTTTCGAGGTCTGTTCGAGAGCTTGTCGCTGCAAGCCGATCCATTGTGAGCACGAGAACACCAGATCCAGGATGTCGCCGAAGCAGTTCATGACAAGCGACTTGCGAGATCAGTACACACTCTAGAAGAGCGAGTGACTTTGTTGTTGATCAAGGTCTTGGTCCAGCTTTGAGCTTTGGCACGGAACTCGTCAAAGAGATTAGCGAGTGTCGCGAAGATCGAAGATCCGAGTGCAGTCTCGAGTTTCAAGTTTCGTGGTTGCCTCAATGTACCACACCTGTGCCACTGCATTTCCACGCACTGGTACAAATTGGTGCGTTTTTCTGGCACGTTCGTGTGCACCTGACGTGGCAGACGGAAGGAGTCCAATGATTTGCATTGTAGATTATTGCCCCTTGTAGACTCTCTCTCACCGCCGTCCGCCCCAGATTTCCAAGGCTGAGCTCGCCGAGCCACTCGCTCAGCCGTCAGTCTTGACTGCCCGCTCGCCCCCCAAGGTCTCCAAGGTCGCCCCCCCCCTCTCCCCCTTTCCTTCCTTCCTTCCCACCTTCCTTCCCCAAGATGCTCAGCCCGCTCAAGGACATCGTGATCGGCACGGCGCTCGGCCTCGTCACGGGCTCGCTCTGGCTGCAGTTCAAGAACAGCGAGCTTAAGCGCACGAACGACTTCTACAAGTTCTACGACGCGCAGCAGGCGAAGAAGGCGACGCTCGCGGCCGCCGACGACGAGGACGACGAGTAAGCCGCCTGCGTGGCCCTCGCGCCCGCCGACGGCACCCGGCACTGCGGCGGGGTCGGCTGCCGCTCTTCCGAGGACGAGCGATAGCAGAAGCGACCGCATCGAGCGACGCCGCCGCGGCCGCCAGTGGAGCTAAGCGCGAGCCCAATGAACGCAGTGAGTTTGTTCGCGTACGTGTGGATGTGTGGATGTGTGCGGTGGCTGCAGGTGATGGGGGGGAAGGGAACGAGAGAACGACGCTGCTGTACGCAAGAGCTGCTCGTATGTGTGTGGAGGATCCACGCACCCCCGGAACGCGAACGCCGCCTGCTCAGCACGCGATGCAGCCGCAGAAGAGCTTGGGCTTCTTGGGGCCGCCGCCGGGGCCGCCGCCGATGAGCTGCTGCTGCTGGTCGCCGCCGGCCGCCATCGACGCGCTCGCGTCCCCGCAGAGCGCCGCGTGCAGCGACTTGAGCGTCGTCGCCTCATTGTAGAGCACGTCGTCCGCCACATGCGCCTTGTACCGCTGCGCGACGATGCCCTGGAGCTGCGTGAGCGCCATCGAGTCCATACCGAGCTCCTGCAGCGGCCGGTTCGGGTTCACGCGCGCCGGCTCGACGCTCAGCAGCGTCGCGAGCTCCGCCAGCAGGAACTCGTACACGCGCTCGGGCGGCTCGTCCGAGATCACGGTCGGCATCCCGGAGACCGCCGTCGACGCCTTCCCAGCTGCGCCGGCGGTGGCGGTGGTACTGTGGCCGCCAACCTTGTCGACGCCGCGGTCCATCTCGGTGTTCGCGACTTCGTCGGCGTCCGGCGCCTCGCCGATCATGTCCTCGTTCCGGTAGAGTACGTCGAGCTGCTGGTCCTCGAGCGCCTGCTTGCAGCGCGCGCGCGAGATCTTGCCGCTCGTGGTCTTGGGGATCGACCGCGGCCGCAGCAGCACGACGAGCGTCACCTTGACGCCGTGGTCCCGCGCCACGGCGCTCCGGATGCTGCCGCAGAGACTCGCCTTGTTCTTGATCTCCGGGTCGCGCAGCTCCGCGAGCACCGCGAGCTTCTCGTCGCCCGCGTCACCATCGCCGCCGCCGCTGCCAGTCGCGAACGAGAACGCGGCGCTGCAGCCTGGCCGGAGCTCCTCGTGGCTCTCGGCGGTCGCCTCGATGTCCTGCGGGTAGTGGTTCCGTCCGCGGATGATGATCAGGTCCTTCATGCGGCCGCAGATGAAGAGCTCCTGCTGGTACAGCACGCCGAAGTCGCCCGTCTTGACGTACAAGCTCTCGCTCACCACGTCGCCGCCCGACCGGAGCCGCGCCTGGAAGACCTCGGCCGACAGCTCGCGCATCTCGTCGCCAAAGTACCCGCGCGCCTTGGACGCGCTCGCGATCCAGATCTCGCCCGTCTGGCCCTCGCGGCACTCGTCGCCCGTCTCGGCGTTCACGATCCGGAGGTCGATGCCGTGGTCCTTGCGCGACGGCACGCCGCAGCCGATCATCTCCTTGCGCGCGACGCTCGCGTCCGCCGTCACGCGGAACACGTTCTCGCGCTCGAGCGCCGCCTTGTCGACCCACACGCGCTGCTGGCCGCCGCCGCACACGTACACCGTGTGCTCCGCGAGCCCATACGTGGGTTTGATCACGCCCGCCGGGAGCCCGTAGCGCTTGAACGCGCTGTAGAACGCGTCGATGGCCTCGCCCTGGATCGGTTCGGCGCCGTTGATCATGTGGCGCACGCTCGAGAGGTCGACGTGCGCGTCGGCGGCCTCGAGCCGGTCCGCCTTGCGCGCGCAGAGCGCGTACGCAAAGTTGGGCGCCTGCAGGTGCGTCGCGCGGTGCTTCGAGATGAGCCGGAGCCAGAGCGCCGGGTCCCGGATGAAGCTGAACGGCGAGAGGTAGACGCCCGTGGCGCCGTTGAAGATCGTACCGAGGTAGGCGCCGATGAGCCCCATGTCGTGGTACTGCGGGAGCCACGAGACGACGACCGTGTCGCGGCTCGCCTGCAGCGCCGAGCTGATCGTGCGCAGGTTGTGGTTCAGGTTGCCGTGCGTGAGCACCACGCCCTTGGGCACCGACGTGGACCCGGACGTGTACTGCAGAAACGCCACGTCGGCCGCGCTCGGGGAGCTCGTCGCCGGGAGCCAGAGCTTGGTCTCAAGCCCCTTGACGTCCACGAGGTCGTCCGTGACGCTCCACGCGAGGTGGTCCGGCCACGGCAGCGCGTCCGAGAACGTGAGCTTCTGCTTGATTGCCGAGATCTTTTTCGCGTGCAGGTACGTGGACGACGTGAGCGCGAGCGTCGCCTGCGAGTTCTTCGTGACCGCCACGAACATGCTGATGTCCTTCTTCATCTTGCGCGGGTCTGCGGGCGTCCGTTGGCCTCGTGAGGGCACTGAGGGGGAGAGCTGCAATTGGCAGGTGGAGCAGGGAAAGTCGCACCTGGCGGGTACACGGGCACCGCGACGACGCCGGCGCGAAGACACGCGAGGAACGCGACGATGAACTCGAGGCCCGGCGGGTACACGAGCAGCACGCGGTCGCCGGCCTTCGCGCTCAGACTGGCAGCGAAGGTAGAGAGAGCGCGAGGTTACCATTCTGCTCGGAGCCAGGTGGACGAACAGGAACGAACGAACGTACCCCTTCGGGTGCTGCGCCGGCGTCGCGACCAGCAGCGCCGCCAGGTTCTGCGTCTTCCGGTGCAGCTCCTGCGAGGCGCATGGAAGAAGGAGACAAAAAAGTACTTTTTGGTATCGTGTCCGCCACCGCCAGGCGACTCGGAAGCTGCTGCGCCACGCACCGCCGCGCTGAGCGTCGCCGTCGCGACCCCGCGGTCGTCCACGAACGAGAGCATCGGCTGCGCGCGACAGGAGGGGTTTCCATAGTGGAGCGCAGTGAGTTTCTCCGCCGCTCGCTTACACGCTACAGGCAGAAGACTCGCACCCGCGCGGGACTCTCGCGGGCCCAGCGCTCGAGGCGCTCGAGCAGCTCCGAGTCCATCGTGACGCTTTGGTCGTGAGTTGAGAATTGAGCGCAGGAAGCAAGCAGCCAAGCGAAACCTTCTCGTCCTCATAGTGAAAAAACTCAGGCGCACTGGATTCTTCGCTTGCGACGTGTTCGCTTTTCAGCGAATTGCACACCTTCGATTTGGATATAACAGCCAATCAGCGTCGCTAAAAGCCGATCTTCCTCCAAACGTCGGATGACGAGCCGAGCAGAGCCGAGGACGACGCTGCCGACGCCGATGGAGGCCGAGACGCAGCTGCTGCGCGCCGCCGAGCAGCTGCAGAATGCGATCCGCAGACGCCGCAGCTCTTATTCTCCGCCTGCTGCGGCCGACGACAGCGACGGGAATGCGTCGGGCAGCGAGAAGGAGAACAGTGCGCGCGCACGCAACACTGGCAGCCACCAGCCAGAGCGTCTCCGTGACACCAGCGACTCTGGTCACAGTGGCGTTGTGTGCATCAGTGAGTACGAGCGCCGCGGGCTGCTACGCATGTCGGAGCTCTCGCTCAGTCGCCAATCGGAGGGCGACGCCGCGCTGCTGCGCTCCGGGTGCTCGTCGACGAGCGCCGACGCGTCGATCGGGGAGCTCACGCGCCGCGCGCTCGACTGGATGCAGCGCGACACGGAGCAGCTGGCGAGGCAGACGCGCGCCACGCAGAAGCTGCTCTTCGGCGTCGTCGCGGTCATCAACGACGTGTTCGTTCAGCAGCTGCAGCTCCGAGGCGGAGGCGGAGGAGGCACCGAGTACCCGCTGATCGATGCAGTGCAGGGCTGGACGGAGCTCTCGATCGCGAACGTGGAGAGCCTCGTGGGCGAGTGGGAGGACGCGCTGCTCGAGTGGCGAACGCGCGCACTCGACGCCGAGCAGGACGCGAGGGAGCGCGAGCTGCTGTGTCGCCAAGAGTGCGACGCGAAGGTGGAGCAGCTCGAGCAGATGCGCACAGCAGAACGAGGTAGCCGCTTGCTGCTCTGACTCGTGGTTGCTGAAGCTTCTTATGACGCTCGCTAGACACTCGTGATCGTGTGGACTCGTAGACGAACTGACGCGGGAGATCGCGAAGCTGGTGGTCGCCTCGGAGACGCAGCAGAGTGAGTGATTTTGCAAGCGATCGATCGCGTCTGCTAGCTGACCGCTCGCTCTCTCGACTGTGTCAGCGGTGTGCGAGGACTTCTCCAGTCCGCTGCAGAAAGCGACAGCTCAGCTCCAGAGTCCACCGCAGTCGCGGGATGACAGTAGGAGCCTCGAGGAGTGCGAGAGGGAGATCATGAGCCTCACGGCGCAACTCAGAGGTGCCGAGCTCCGCTACCTGCACTGGCAGATGGCGTACGAGGACCAGGTCGTTCGTTCCCGTCAGACTGACGAGCGACTTGGGATGCTGCTGGACGAGTCCGCGACCGCCCGTCACGAGCTGGAGGAGCTCAGGACGAAGCTCGCGAAGAGCATCCGCGTCGACGCGCTCAAGGTCTACCAGCAGAAGATCGCGGTCCTGGAGGACCAGGTGCACGACATGCAGCAGCAAATCCTGTGCGACCACGAGCAGTTCGTGTACGAGCACGAGAAGTGGGCGCTCGAGAAGAAGCACCTCGGGAAGGACGTCGAGGAGATCCAGGACGTGAGCGTCAAGGTGCTCAAGATGGTGCTGATCCGCGAGAAGCTGCTCAAGCGGCAGGAGCGGCATCTGCAAAAGAGAGAGGCAGCGCTCGGTGACCAGCAGCGTCACACGACTGAACGCTGCGGCGCGTTGCGGGCGACCGCGCGCGAGTTGACACAGGAGTGTGCGCTCTTCCTCGTCGCGCTCCAGGACCACATAACCAGCGACTCTCGACCGCCACACGAGGTCCCTCGCGTCAGGCCGATCCAGATCAAGAAGCTGCTCAAGCGGCTGCGAAGGCTGCAGCACGCACTCGAAGAGGAAGACGACGCAGCTCTTCGCACCGCAGACATGGAGACGTCGACGTTGACGCCCGCGCCAGTGTCGGAGGAGTGGTCGACTAGCGACGAGACTGCGCTCTGGGACGCAAGCAACTCGGAGCTGTGAGTGTCTGTGAGTGTCTGAGAGACGAGCAGGGGGTACATGGGGACAAGTAGCACGCAACGCAGCCGCTGGTGATCCATTCGAGTGATCTTTACACGTCCGACTGCTTCGTGGTGCTCGCGCCAGCCTAGTTCTTCTTGTTGCAGAGCGGCTTCGGCGTGGTGGCCGAAGCGGCCGGCGCCGGGGTCTTGCCGGCCGACCCGCCGATCGTGACGCCCTTCTCGACCGAGACGCCGTTGAAGCTCAGGATGTCCTGCTCGCCCTTGACCATAACCGGGTCGCTGCCGTCGTTCGAGAGCGTGAGCATGCCGTAGTGGAACTCGTAGTTGGACGGGAACTCGGTCACGGTCGTGTGCGACTTGACGAGCTCGAGCTCGGCGTCGCCCTCGCTCGTGTAGAACTCGAGCAGCGAGCCGGTCGGCGCCTTGCTCACCGCGATGCCGAAGTTGTACCACGTGTCGGTCTCGAACTCGGTCTCCCACTTGGCGTCCCACGTGCCGTTGTTGAGGTAGATGATCTTGGGCGGGCTCTGCTCGACGTCGATGCGGATCTCGAAGATGTGCGACTCCGGGAAGATGATCTGCCACTGGTACTTGTTCAGGAACGGCTCGTCCTTCTTGACGCTCGCGCGGAAGAACGTCTTGCCTGCGGCGTTGCCCGCAATGTTCTGCACGAGCTCCGAGCGCCGGAAGTTGTTCTGCGTGTTGAAGATCGCGTTCTCGTCCACGCCGATGTTGATCACACCGGTGTCGCGGTTGAAAGCCGGCGAGCGGCCGTCCTGGTCGACCGAGACGTAGTCGGCCGGGTTGCCGGTCGTCGTGCCCTTGCGCTGCTTGAGGATGTGCAGCATGTACTTGGAGTCGAGCGTGTCGACCGTCAGGTCCTGGCCGCGGCCGTCCCAGGGCAGCGGCTTGTCCTGCGCCGCGACCTGAGTCAGCGAGCACACAAGAGCCGCGAAGGAGAGCACGACGGACGAGAGCTTCATCGTGGCGAGTTGGTTGGTTGGAGGAGACTGAGGGGGGAGTGAGCTGGAGGCTTGAGAAGTTCGACGAAGATCGGAGAATGAGCGAGTTGAGCAGCACCGACAGTCCGATCCGGTCGACTGCTGCGCTTCAAGGAGCGGGAGCAGCTTTGTCAAATCTCCTGCGTCGAGCGAGTGTGTGACAAGCAAACACGAGGCGCGCCTCCAGTGCAAGCAGCAGCAGCAGAGCGGTTCCTCCATCCGTGCAAGCAGTCGGTTGCTTCCGGATCTGCTGTCGCGGCGTCGTCATACACTCGTGCCTCCAGAGGATCAGATGTGTCTGCTCTCCCTTACGTGGAGCGAGTGACGCCACCAAGCGATGCAAGCGACGGCTCTGCGACTAACCAAGCGCCACTGGTGATGATGGCGCTACTGGCTCTGGATGGGGCCATGTGGGGCTCGTGGCGTGATCCTCTGCTCGACAGCTCCGGCGTCGGACTGGTTGACAACAGCGACAACCATGTCATGCGCGCACGCCCGTGATCACACGCAAATCGGGTCGGCACCGCGCGGCGCGCCATCATCCCGACCTGCATGCCGATGTCCTCACCAGAGGCTCTGAGAGGCTCTGAGAGACTCTAAATCTTCCGCACCGTCACGCATGGCTGAGGTCCTCCTCGCCAGAGACTTCGCGAGACTCCCAGAGAGACTGAACTCTCGGACACCGCACAAGAACGTCTGTCCATCTGTCCATCCATCACACACTCAGTTCCATTGCAGTTCGCTTAGCAGAGCAAGTCGCCCGCTCAAGCGCGCCACTCGGGAATCTACGTCGACTTCTTCTTGCACGCCTTGGCGGACGGCACCGGCGTCTTCGGCGCCTTGGACGTCTTGGACGGCTTGGGCGTCTTCGGCGCCTTCGTGGGCTTGGGCGTCTTGCCGCTCGCAGGCTTCGGGGTCTTGCCCGTCGCCGGCGACACCATCGGAGAGGCACCAGACGACGGCGCCACGGTGGTCGCAGCCGGAGCCGGAGTCGAGTACTCGTCGTCACCCGATGCCGGAGCCGGGGTCGAGTACTCGTCGTCGGCGTCATCCGCAGCCGGCGGAGCGGTGGTCGCAGCCGGGGCCTTCGACGTGGCAGCCGGGGCCTTCGACGTGGCAGCCGGGGCCTTCGACGTGGCAGCCGGGGCCTTCGACGTGGTAGCCGGCGTCGTGTCCTCGTCGTCGTCGCCGGCGTCGTCACCCGTAGCAGGAGCCGAGCCGCCCGCCGTCACAGTCTTCTCCACCGAGACGCCGTTGTAGTCGAGGATGTCTTGCACGCCGGCGGCCATCTTCGGCGCGCTGCCGTCGTTCGAGAGCGTGAGCATGCCGTAGTGGAACTCGTAGTTGCTCGGCGCCGAGCCCGAGTTCGGGACCGACTTGGTGAGCGCGAGCTGGCTGCTGCCCGTGCTCGTGTAGAGCTCGATGGCGCCGCCGCCGACCGCGATACCAAAGTTGTACCACGTGCCGAGCTTGAACTCGGTCTGCCACTTGACGTCGAGCGAGCCGCCCGTGTAGAAGATGATCTTGGGCGGCGTGACGGTCGAGTCGATGCGCACCTCGAAGAGGTGGGACTCGGGGAAGATGATCTGCCACGAGTGCGCGTTGGCCCAGGCCTTGTCCTTCTTGACGCTCGCGCGGAAGAACGTCTTGCCGGCCGTGTTGCCCGCGACGTTCTGCACGAGCTCCGAGCGCCGGAAGTTGGTCTGCCCGCCGAAGATCGCGTCGTTGTCCACGGCGATGCTGATGACGCCCGTGTCACCGTTGAACGCCGGCGAGCGGCCCTTGGGCGAGACGGTCACGAAGTTGGACGGGTCCGCCTTCGCGGCGTTCTGGCGCTGCTTGAAGATGTGCAGCATGTACTTGGACTCGAGCGTGGCGACCGTCAGGTCCTGGCCGCGGCCGTCCCAGGGGAGCGGCTTGTCCTGCGCGGCCACCTGGCTCGAGAGCAGCGCGCACGCGGCGGCGGCGACCGACACGAGCACGGCGGTGAACTTCATGATCGACGACAACGAGACAGGCAGGTAGGCGAGCGAGAGCTTGTGTCTTGCGGCCGAGCGAATCGAGGAATGAGCGAGACGCGAACGACTCGACTCGACTGGAGGTCTCTCCTCGACGTGGTCACTTCGCGGGTGCACCGAAACCGGATGGGTTTTGGGAGAGGGAGACTGTGATCAAGGAGTTTGTATGCTGCCTGAGAAAGGGAGTTGTTGTACTTGCTTTTCGTAAGCAGCAAATCTAAAAGTGTTATAATATTCGTCTTCCGAGAAATCAGATGGCTGGACACAATGTGCTGAACCTGAAACACTTGAGTAAAGTAAGGCGAATGTTGACTGGGTCGAAATCGATAGTGACAAAAGACAGGGTACACTCTTCACTCCACTCTTCGCCACACTCTCCAACGCTGTACACACACCTGTCTCCATCTTCACCTCGCAAACACCGCGACCTCGTTCAGGTAGACGGCCTCTTGGCCCTGCCCGCTCGCATCCGAGCCCCACAGATCTCCGCGGAGCCACAGCGCCGACGCATTCCCGATCACCTGCTGGAACTCGTCGGACGACACTGCCATCCCCGAAGGCTCGCTGATCCACCCAAAGTCCTCGCGCAGGATCGCCGAGTACGACGTCCACTGCGCTGGGCCTGGGAGCGGGAACGACCCGAGCGCGAGTGAGATCTGCCGCCCGCCACTCGCGAAAATCGAGATCTGACCGCGACGTGGCCGCGCGGCGCCGTTGGAGCTCGGCGCGAGCATTTCGTACTGCAGACGTCCGCCGTACGCGACTCGCACCTTGTCGACCACGTCCGGCGGCGCGGCAAAGTGCCAGATGTTCGCGTACACTTGGCCGCATGGGAACCCTGGATAGAGGCTCGGGATCACTCCCGCAACGAGACACGGCGGCCAAGCCGGC
This sequence comes from Globisporangium cystogenes, assembly GCA_023334215.1. NCBI lineage: Eukaryota > Oomycota > Peronosporomycetes > Pythiales > Pythiaceae > Globisporangium > Globisporangium cystogenes. Next base: position 8,682 of record JAASGM010000277.1, on the reverse strand, counting down.
GAGGTCGACGTCACCTGCGACGACGATGTGGCACATCGGATCGACCCCGGGTTCTTCCTCGCCTGACCGTTCGTCGAGATGTCGCCCACGGTCGCACCTTGGTCCCCTCCGAGGTACGACGCGTCGAAGTTCCAGCCGAACACGAGCCCGTTGTTCGCGACCTGGGGCGGCCACGACAGCTCCTTCATCATCTCGGACCGCGACAGCACGCGCGACCACAAGTGCACGTGCTGCACGCTCCCCACAAAGCCCGAGTCCTCCTCTGTACTACACGAGACAACTTGCGACGTCTCGGTGCTCACAGTGCACGGAGCTGGCGAGTCGCTGGAGGCGACGAACCCACCGAGGACGAACACGCCGGCGCTCGGGAGCTCGTCGCCCACCTGGAACGGCCCGCCATCGAACACCAGCATCGCGTTGTCGAACACAAACACGCGGCCATCCTCCGCGTTCCACGCGAGCGCGACAAAGTGCCACGCGCCATCGCTGATGTTGACGAACGTCGACAGCTTCTCGCTCGAGATCCGCGAGTTCAGGAACAGTTCTAGGTTCGACGGGTTGCACAGCGCGAGTGGGATCGCGGGGCTCTCCGACGCGGTCGCGTACGACGCGATGCATGCAGTCGAAGTCTGCTGAGTTGTCCTTACCCAGAACGATAGTGTGAACGCCTGCACACATCACGAGTCAGCAGTTGCAACCAAGATCCTCACGCTTGCAGATCCAAACGCACCGCAGATGGGAAGCCGTTCACTGTGCTCTGGCTGACCACGTAGTCGGCCCCTCTCAGCGCCAGTACGTTCCTCGCTGACACAGCTGAACTCGTTGGCGATGCTGAGACCATATCACTGCCGACGCTGCACGCGAAGTCGCACTCGCCCGCGGGGGATGCGAAGTCGCACTTCTGATCGTACTCGCTCTCGCCGAACACCGCGTCGGCAGCAAAGAGTCCGCTCGCGTCAGCGCGCACTGCGGCGTTCCCGTTCTCGACCACGCGCCAGCCGCGCACGTCGCTCTTTGGAGCAGATGGTGTTGGAAACCTGTGGCGAACGAGCTCGACACCGTCGCCGTAGTCGTACACGCGAACTGTCGTCTCTGGAGTGGTCCCGATCGCACACCCGGGAGTGCCCGGGTCCTGCAGACTCATCGTGAAGAACTCAAAGTGCGGCTCCTTGACGGCGTCGTCCAGGATCTCGATCTCGATGATCTTCACAGCCTCGCCGATCTCGAACCGCAAGAACACGTACTCTGCGCTCTCGTCGGAAGCCATCGGAAGCTTGTAGTCTCGGCTGTGCGTCGCTGTCTGCTTCGCTGGATCGAAGTGGACGATGAGCGTGATGATGCTGTCGAGTCCCTGCAAGCGCAGCACGGGTACGAACAGCTTCTGCGTGTTCTCCGCGACGCTGTACACGCTCTTGACGAACGTGAAGAGCCCATTTCGCTGGTACCCTCTCGCTTGGAGCGACGCTGTCGATGCTGGTGGTGCAGATCCTGCGACAGGTGTGGCGACGCTCACTCTGAGTGCGTTCTGCGGCTCCACGACAGTGATGACATTGCTCTTGAGCAATTCGCTCGTCGGATCTGCGAGTTGGGTCTGAAGATCTCTCACCACCTCGGTCACGAGCGGGTCAGCGACGTTCTCGGACGGTAGGAGCTTGAACTTGACGATCACTGAGCCCTCAAGAAGTTCCAGGATCTGAATCCGCGACGCATCGATCCCCAGTGACGTTCCTAGCGCGCGCAAGAAGTCGCTCTTGAACTTCGTCTCGGCTGGAGAGTTCGGTGGGATGCTGGCGATGTCCATGTTCAGCTTGAGTGTGGCGGTAGCCACGTCACGGTTTGGAGTGAGTATCCCACTGCTAGCGGCGTCACGCTCCTCGTCAAACTGTCCAAGCGCAGATGCTGTCTGCGTGCTGCTCGTGGAGCTGGCGCTTGGACTCGCCAAACTTGCAGAGACATCGCGAGTCGGGATGCCGGAGAACAGCTTGAAGGCATGACTCTGGAACTTGTAACAGAGCACCATGCTCGTGGTCTCTTTCACGAACGTGAAGCTCGCGAGCCGGTTAACGACGTAGCTTGTCTGACTGCCTCCCACTGCGGACAGCAAGTCACAGTCCGAGTCCGTCGCTGCGTCTGCTGCCGCCACCCACTTGACCGAGTCAAAGTCCTGGATACCGACACCGTCGAACTGGAACGTCATCATACTCCCGGATTCGCTCGCGTCCGAGACCAAGAGCGTGACTTGCTCGATGTTGAGGACATCGCACAGCACGTTGCTGAACATGAGATAGCTGGCCATGTTGCCGAAGCGGTAGCAGAGTTTCCAAGTCGACCAGCTTGACGAAGTCGCCGGAGTTACTAGCGAGACGCTCATGGGAGGCACGAACTTAACACTGAAAGTTGCAGCCCCACCTCGCGCGATGAGCGACGGAGAGCGAGCTATGGATATCACCGAGGTCTCCATCACGCTCATGTACGTCGGAAGAATGTCGATAGAGCACGCGATCGCGTCTGATGGTACCCACGCGATCTGGTCGCTGCTGACCGTCAACCCGAATGTGCCCGTAACAGTCACCGCGACTTCCTGGTTCGCCACAACAGAAGTTGTCTTTGGCACCCAGACTTCAGCTTGAACGACAGAGATCGAGATCTCTGTGAAGAGCGTGAAAGGCTGCCGATCGAAGCTGTAGCACAGGTAGAGCTTCGCATACTCCTTCGCAAAGTAGAGCGTCGTCTTCTGGTCGACGATGTCGGTGATCGCGAACGCACCGCTGCAGTTTGTGGTGCTTGTCGTCCACCCCATCTGATCGATGCTAGAGAGGCGGAAGCCTGAGATCTGGATTGGCGTCGAGGCTTGAGCAAGGAACGTCGTTCGGTCGATGCTCAGCACACCGTACGTGCGCAGCTCGAAGCCGCGTACGTACGAGAACGGCTCGTCCTGGAACTTGTAGCACAGATGGTACACGTCGCTCGGAGACGACGGGAACTCTGTGAACACTCCAGAGAAGACTGGAGTGAGGTCACTGCTGTTCCCCACGCTCATGGCCCTCGTGCCGCCCGCTGTGTTCGTGTTTGCGGTGCCGCATTCGCCACTTGACAGCACGCTCAGAGGCACGAACTTGACAGTGTCGCCTGGCAGAATCCCCGACCCCACCGGAGTCCACGACTTCAGATGACCGATCGCGGCAACACGACCTAACGAGAGGTTCGCCAGGGCGGAGAAGTCGACCAGGTCCACCACTTGTTTCACGGTCACCTCCACACTTGGGTAGAGTCGGTAGGGCTCCTCGTCGAACTTGTAGCACAGTCTCCACTTTGTGCCGTTTGAGTTGTACTCGAACGGGTACCACATTGAGCCGTTCTGGAACACCTTGATCGACTCCGTGACGAGTCCTTGTGCCGGAAAGTCGGCGCAGTTCTGGTCGCTCGTCGCGTTCCCAGTGACAAACTTGACTTGGTCGCGCTCGCTCACTCCGACGCCGTAGATGCTCACGAGCTTCCGCTCGTTCACCACAGCGACGTAGTCCTGTCCACCAGTGACCAGTCGATCGATCTGACGCAGCCCCCAGATCGTCTTCACGTCAACGTCAAAGTTGTTGTAGAAGAAGAAGGGTTCTCTGCCGAAGCGGTAGCAGAGCACGCGCGAGAGCCCAGCGCTGACTGGGTCGGATGCGAACTGGAAGCTCCCAACAGTCACACTCGCGACGTTCTCGTACAGGTACATCGCCATCTCGCCGTAGTCGTCGAACTCCTTCATGATATTTGTGAGCGAGATCCCCGGCAGATCACAGTTCAGGTTCTCCGATGGCACGAATTTGACAAAGTCCCCGCTCGCCACACCATCGCCATCGAACAAGAAGGTCTTCAGCGCACCCGACACAGCTGCGCCGTTGCTTCCAATGAGCGAGCGCATGTTCAGAATGCTCTTCACGTCCAGGAACAGGTTCTTGTAGAGCTTCAGCGGCTCCTTGTCGAACCCGTAGCACACGAACACCCGCTTGCCCGAGTTGATCGCTGCCAGTGCAACGCCGAACTCACTCCGCACGGTTGTGAACGACAGGTATTGGTTGTCCAGGTTCCCTTGGGTGTTGGGCGGGACAAGAAGGCTCAGCTTCGAGCAGTCCGAACTGGCACTGGTCGTCCATCCAACGCGGTCGTTCTCCGCGAGGTTCATACCCGCCAGCGTGAATACTTTCCGCGCTGCGACCACCGCGACCTCTCTGTCGCCCGTGACGGTTGCCTTGGTGCGAACTGTTCCGATCTTGATCGCCAGATTCGTGTACAGCTTGAACACCTCGTCTCCGAACTTGTAGCACAGCAGCGGGTTGTACTCCACCTGGACTTCGTCAAAGTCGAACACGCCTGACAGACTCGCGTCGAGCGTGATCGTATCTACAGGCGTAACCAAGTCTACAGCCAGCAGCGACGCAAGATTGCTCTCGCAGTCCTCTTCGCCGCGCCGAATCCATCGAACTTGGTCACCCACTTCCAACCCGTTGCCGACAAACGTGAGCGGCTCGGGCACCGACGCGACTGCAAAGAGCGGCGAGCCCACGGTTCCGACGAACCTACTCACCATCTTGACTTCGATGACGAGCTCCGGGTAGATCTGGTACGGTTCAGTGCCAAACTGGTAGCACGGTACCACTCTCTTCCCAGCCGCTGCACTAACGAAGTTCACAGCGGCGCTGAGAGTGTCCGTCAGGAACAGCACGCTCTGTGGTTGCTGCAAGATCGTGTGCACCATGCGGAGATCTGGATCAGCACTGCTCGCCACGCAGCTTGAAGTTGTTCCGACTTCGATGAAGTACACGCGATCGTCCACCAGTAGCCCGTCGCCGACAAACGTGAACTCCTTCAGCGCATCCACGACAGCGACTGCATCACGCCCGGTGGTTCTCGCCTTAATTGTCGCGACGTGGTTCACTTGAACGCGAAGCGCCGGGTACACCGTGAAGGGCTCGCTGCCAAACTTGTAGCACAGACAGAACGTCTTGCCGGAGTTGCGCTTGTCAAATTCGAGCTCTGCAGTCTTACCAGGTAGCGCAATGTCACGCGTATACTCGTCTTCGGTGGCTTTCACAGTCACTCCGGGTACTGTACCCAACGTCGCGAGCGTCGACGTGTCTGTGCAGTCGATTGCGACAGAGTTCTGGAGCGCGCTTTCCACGGCGTCAAGCGTGACCCAGCGAACCTGGTCGCCGGCGCTGATCCCACTGCCGGAGAAGCTCCACGTCTTCGCAAAGTTCGCGACCGCCATCCCTGGAACACCGACGTCGGAGCCCATCGCCGCGATCTCCTTCACGGTGAAGGCGAGGTCCGGGTACAACTTGAAAGGATTCGAGCCGAACTTGTAGCAGACTTTGAACGGCTGGCCGTCCTGCGATGACTGTGTGAATGTGAGCTGCGCATCCAGAGTGGACGAGAGCTTTGAGATGTCTAGTCCACCGGCGTCCGAGACGCCGTCAGTCGTGGTACCGCAGTTCAAATCGCTCGTGGTGCTGGCGTCCACAAACTTGATCGCGTCTCCTCCCGCGACGTTGAACCCTTTGAATGCGAATGTCTTCTTCACGCCGACAACAGCACACCTGACGTCGCCGGAGCTTGCGATCTCAAGCAGAGCCGACTCGATCGCACCAGCTGTGACAGCCGCACTGTCATCCACCAGTCCGCCGTTGGACGCGATTGTTCTCAGTTCGGCAGTGCCCATTGGCTGAACGCTTGGCGGGTTGTGCACGCCACTCACCAGCAACTCCACGTCAGTGTACTGGTCGAGCGCATCTGCCAGCGTCACTTGTAGTTGGTTGTCGACGCACGCCGCAGATCCGGCAATCACCGGCTTCTTGAATGTGGCGGTGCATGTAGCGTCCAGCACCCACTCAGTTGGAAGCGTCAACACGATCTTGCCGCCTGCTAAGACTCGCCCCGTGCTTCGGAACTGCACTGTTGCACTTGTCAGCAGACCGGCAACCGGTCCTGGGGTGTACAGCAAGCTCTCCCAGAGCAATGGCCCCATGAGAGCACCCTTCGCGATGTCGTTCAACAAAATCGATCCGGTGTTGACGAGACCGCCAAGGTGGCTTCGAATCGCGACAGACACGGGTTGCTCGGCAGTCACTGACGGTGGGGTCCGCATCTTGGTGATCTCAAACTCGATGAGGCTCTGTTGGTCAATGATGGATGACGCGACGAGACACATCATTCGGGTGCTCGGGTCCCACTGCAAGTTCACTGGCGTCGACTGGGTGACTCCGTTGACATCAACCTTCATCGTCGCCGTGGAGGCAAACGCAACGATCCATCCTTTTGCAGCCGCGAATGAGATGCAAACGGTCGCTCCAATCTCCAAACGCCCTCCTGTCGTCAGCGAGATCGCTTGAGTGGACTCCACGCCAGGTGTCGCGATACTGGACGTCCACGCTCCGATGTGTGGCAACGCGGAGCTTGCAATTGCGTTCACCATGATGCTGCTCGACGCGTCCACGACACCCGAGTCTGCTAATGTTGTCGAGAACGTGAGCGCCGCGCTCGTCTGCTCGCTGAACGGATTGATCATATCCTCAACCAGTAGCTCGAGCACTGCCCCCTCGCTGAGATCTCCGAGGGTTTCGATCCGCAGTTCGCTCGACGACGGCGTCCACACGGCCGACGTCACGGCCAGTCCTGACGCTGGAACAGTGAAAGATGCGACTGGAGTCTGCGAGGCGACGCGCCATCCTCCGGCGGGGAGCGACAAGATGAGGAAACTTCCACTCGGCAGTGCGCCGCTCAAAGTCGCACGCAACACCTGATCGCTCTTCATGCTCGCGCTGTTTGTCGTTGTCGAAGCCCATGTCTTCAAGCCGCTGACTGCCCCTCTCTCAATGGTCATCACAGATATTGCGCCGGGACCGTCGATGACAGATCCGTCGGGGGCCCTCGTCGCCAAGTACGCGTTGCACACCCCTGTCTCTTTCGGCGGATTCGAGACTGCAGGGATCTGGATCGTCACGACCGACGACGCGGCGATCGTAGCGGAAGCATCCAAAGTGATCGAGACGATCCGTGTCGTGGCACCCCATGTCACTGCTGCAGATGTCACGCCGAGCGCTGGAGTCGAGACACTTGCCGTGCTTGTTGATGCCATTGACCATCCCTCGTCTGGCATCGTGACGTCGATGCGACCTCCGCCTGGGATCTTCCCGCTGTTGAAAAACACCAGAGTCTGGTCGCTTGACACGCCAGCGAACGGCTTCGCAGCCACCCACGTGCGAGTGCCGAGGACCAGCCCTGCCGTGACGGCATCCATCGTCACCGCACTAGGGCCATCAATAGTTCCACCTTGCACATCCTTTGTTGTCAGGAACGCCCCTCCTCTTGAACCTGCACGCACGGACGCTGGTGTCATCAGCGCGTTGATCGTCACTGTGAGTTTCGACGAGTACGCGACAGCCCCGACTGTCCCGCCGAGCGTCAGGATGATCGATCTCGACGCTGCTTCCCACACTGAAGTCGCAAGTGCGATCCCAGGTGCCGAAGAGGCTGCGACCACCGCTCCGGCGTTCGCTGAGAAGTCTGCAGCTGGAAGCGAGACAACAATCTGTCCTCCAATTGGAATCGCACCGTTCGTGTCGAACGTGAGCTCGATGTTCGAGACAATCCCGGGATGGGCCGTAGCCGACTTCCACACACAGGTCAGACTTTGCACCGCAGTCACAGCGAGAAGTGTGATGATGTTCGGACCGTCGAGCTGGAGTCCTGCGCCGTTCCAAGTGTGGACAATCGCAGCAACCGATGTCTGAGCGCGCACCGATGACGGCATCTGGAGCGCCGTGACTGTGAACGCGATGCCTGAGTCCTGCGGAATGATCGAGTTGCTAGTGATCAGGATCAGCAGCGCGGAGGATGGACCGTCCCAGGAAGTAATCGCAGTAGTGCCCGCAGGCGAGTCGACCACCACCGTCAAAGCCGGCAGCGCTGAAGCATAGTCGCTCGAAGGGAGCTCGATCTGGATGAGGGAGTCCTTTTCGAGCTGTGCTGACGTCGTGAAGGACACCTGCACCTTGGACGGAATTCCGGGGTGCGGCAGCACAGGTGCGAACTGCGCGTTCGTGATCGTTCCAACTACAGTTGAGAAGCCAGCAGCGACGCCGGTCTCGATGGGGTACCGCCTAGAGTCTGCTGTCGCGACCTTGAAGCTGCCAATCACCGTCACTCCTGACAGGGTCCCACAACAACTTGTCAGCAGATGTAGTAGACAGGGTGAAAGCATGATCAAACTGTGACCCACGAACCTGGGTTCCGGACTCCAGAGACCTTGAACGAGTAACTTCCTGCTGGGATCAACACTGGCAACTGGAACCAAACCACTTGACCAGCAACGACGCCTGTCACCTTCACAGGAACTGAGGTCTCCTCGAGAACAATTGAAACCTGAGGTGGCCCCATCTTCAACGGGAGCTCAACCACGACGAACCCGTCCCTGGGAACGCTCACTGCAGTGGTAAAAGCAACACTGACCACATTCAGCACGCCAGCAAACTTCGTACCGAATGACAACACAACAGAACTCAGCAAAGTCGATGCGATCGCCACGCCCGCGATCGTCGGCGCCTCCTCGAACACACGACCGGCGCTGTCCAGCGACTGCAGCGCGAACGTGTCCGACGGCGCCACGGCGCCAGGGTTCGTCACGCCGTCCAGCTC
>JAASGM010000276.1:0-25432 GCA_023334215.1 Globisporangium cystogenes | reverse complement strand
GACGGTGGACTTCGGGAGCGGTCGAACAAGCGAGAAGGCAGCGGCTGCCCACTCGCACAACTCGCGTCGAGTGATGTCTGGGTGCGCGGTGTGGTGAGCGCGCAGAGCGCTCTTCTGCGCGAGCGTCAGCCGGACGCGTCCTCTCCCAATTTGCTTGATTTTGGAATGTGTGGTTGTAGGGGTCATGCAGTTTGAATCTCTTTTGAGAGGGCCGTGTTTTTTACAGTGACCGATATTTTGAGGTTTTGCTGTAAAAAGCAAATGTGCAGAACCTTTAATTTTAACGCGTGTCAAAAATTAAAAATAACTCTCGCAAAAATTATGTATATATAACATAAAAATATCCCACCGTATCATAAATAAGTAACACCTAATATGCGAGCGTTTTTATATAAATAGGCAAATCGACATATTTAAACCTTAACGAATTTTAATGTAAAGTATTCTATACCCTTCATTATGATTCCTTACAGTTTAAAAGAGAAGTGCGAGAATGATTGACACGAAGGTTTTCTTTGAGCAAAGTTCCAGAGAACTTTTCTTTAAGAAAAACTTTCGTGTCAATCAGAGACTGGAAAACGGCGGGTTATGCAATAAGTGTACATAATGGTAGCACCAGGGAGTTAAAAAAACTCTTTGTCCAAATCAGTGGGTGTACCTTTATACGGACTCAAGTTCCTATCGCAGAGTAGCTTGCCTTTAGGGACACCTGCCCCTAAAGTAAGCCTACGCGTTTGAAGATATATATTCCTCTACTAACGCATATCGCGAAAAACCTTCACCTACTACCTCCGCCCCAATTTCACAGTCACAAAGTCTGATAAATTTATGTCTCTCGCGATAAGCCAAAAATGCGATTGATGGGATGAGATTGATGGAAAAGGAACAGCAGTGCGCTCCTGATTTGAATGGTGTGTGCTGTGACACGAGAACTGGCGGCTCAGAGAGAGTCACCAGAGCGCAGCGAGAGCAAGTCCTGCCCAAAAAAAAAAAAAATGACGAAAATCGTCCTTATATTCACCTGCAGTATGAGCTTAAAACCATTACAACCGCAACTTAGCTTATGCAGAAAACGACATAGACAAGGATAGTGTGAGGGCTAGTTGCTGCAATGACTGGTGCGTTCAGGTAGTGGAGGTGTGGTAGCATTCTACTATGGCAAGTAATCGAAAACGCGGCCTGAGCGCAAGTGTCAGCTTCCTGTTGACATTTTGTGCAATGGGACGATTCCCATACTTAAATCAAGTCTCATTGGTTCAATTGTTTCGAGGCAAATGCATATTGTGGAACCATACTGAGATACATTTAGTAATAGTAAGGGTAACGGAAACACATATTAAGAGAAATGTTAAATCACATGTTCTCAAATAAATTCTCTCTCCATTTTTACCATTTTGTCATACTGTAGCATATTTTCATACTTTGAGAATCGAGAAAGTGCCTCCGAGGCACGTATGATTTCCAAGTAAACAAGTTAAGCTGTGCCATGCCAACTTAACTTGTTTACTTGGAAATCGTATAGCACTCAATTGACTGTGAATCCGCCGATGGATCGCAGTTTTTCGCGTCAGTTTTCGATATCTTTTTAAACGGGTTTTTTAACCGCCTCTTTTTTTCACGCCACTGTCAAAAGATATTGCCCGTTTAGGCTAAAAAATGGAACTACAGCTTGAAAACATACCAAAATAAGTGCTGACGTTCATGCTGTGCTGTTTAGGCTCTAAAAAACATGTCAACTTGGAACTCCGTTTAAGAAAACATACCACAATAAGTGCTCGTTTCTTTCTTGAAGTGCAGATACTGAGGTATTTTTTTGCTTAGAAGCGTAAATTGTGCAAACTGCAGGCGCGAAAACATACCACAAGAAGTGCTGTGCTGTTTCAGCTCTAAAAAATATGTCAACTTGGAACTCGAAAAGCCCAAGTTGACATTTTTTTAGAGCTGAAACAGCACAGCACGCACTGACTCATCGATCTCACACGTTCTCACTCGCATCCGTCAGTAGGTCCGCCGTGAGCGAGTTCTCCTCTTCAAGAAGCCTCGGAGTGGGGCGTCGGGTGCGCCGCACCAACTTCGCCGGCTCCTCCATGCGCTGTCCCAGCCGCCGGCAAGCGCACAGCGTGCTGTCGATGAGGCGGAGCTGGTCGGGTTCGAAGCTCTCCACGCGGTGCACCGCGCGCGCGCTCAAAGCAGCCGATGACGAGTGCTTACCGCCTCGTGCTCGCTGGCGGCCATGATGACAGTGCATCTCAGTCTCTTTGGTAGTGTACGGATCGCCGGTGTTGACAACTCTGCAGCGCTTGCGCTCGTCCTCTTCGTGCGCACGAGTAGCGGGACCGACCACCCGGGCGGCTCGTTGCCACGACTCGTCGAGGCAGTACACGCCGTACTTGCACACCTCGAAGCCTTTCGAGTGGTTCACGTGGTGCAACAGTCCAGCATCCATGAGCGCGTTCCCGAGACGCAGCGCTTGTGCCTTGTGCTCTACTCGCCGCGTTCGTACCAATAGCTGGACGACTTCTTCTCCGGAGAACTGCCCACCGAGCTCGCCGAAGAGCTCATCGGCCATCTCACTCGCCGCTTCTTCCTGGACTGCCTCGATGACGCTCACGATGTCCTGCACCGACGGTCGCAGGCGCGCGTCTTGTTCCCAGGAGCTCATCAAGAGCTGGCGGAGATCTGGGTGAACGGCGGAGTCAACCTGCGGACGCTGGCCATCGATAATCGCTCTTGCGGTGGTCACCGTGTCGCCGCGATGCAGACCTGGGAACCGCTCGCAGCCAGGATGCAGGATATCCCACATCAGCATCCCCACCCCGTACACGTCGGCGGCTTCTTCGCACACGAGATCGCTCGGGACGCCGTTGCGCAGTAGCTCGGGGGGCGTGTGCGCGACGTTGTGCCTCTCGACCAGCGCGATATCGGGTCGCACAAACGCTGATCCTCTCGGTCCTGGTGGTGCGTCCAAGCTGCTGCTACTGTTCTCCTGTGCGCTCGATTCGTTGTACCGCGGCAGTCGTCGAGGAAGTCTTGCCGCCTCGCCCAAGTCTGTCAGCTTGACGTTGCCAGCTTGGTCGATCACGAACTTGCTAGGATCGATCGCGCGATGCAGGAACGGCGGCGAGAAGCTGTGCATGTATGCCACCGCCCGCGCCACGTCCAATATGAAGCCGATCTGGACAAGAAAGCAAGGACGCGAGTGCTTCGTCGTCTGGAGCAGGGAGTCTTCAAGGGTGGCGAGGCAGAGCTCCGTCACGACGCTCACGCTCGGAGGCGCGACGCACATACCATAGAACCGCACAATGTTCGGGTGGTGCAGTGCATCTCGCAGAGCGGCTTCGTGCGCGAGCTCGGTCAGCCGTATGTCCGTGAGATCCTGCAACGCGAAAGCTTCGACTCTCACCGCCGTGCGCGCGTTCAGCACACCGCTGAGCACCCTCAAGTCCTTCTTCGCGTGAACGTGCTTCTGCTTGATCTCCAGCGATCCAAAGTCGATGACGAGCTTCGGAAGCATCTCTACACGCAAGTGGAGCCCCTGTGGCGAGACGCGCTCGTGCAGGTTGTGTATCCCATGGGGGACTTGAAGCAGCGAGGGGGCCTTGTACTCGAGCATCAGCTGGCAGTGAAGGTCGACCATGCGAGATCCGATCCGCCGCCAGCGCTCAGTGTCGGAGTCGAGCACGCGCCAAGTGAAGAGAGGACACAGCGACACCCATACGAGGTTCGCGTACGCCAGAGCAGTCGTAGTCGAGTCTTCGCCAGCGCGAGCAATCGCGTCAGTTGATACAGACAGCACGACGGCCATCCCCGCGAACACACAGTACTCTCGGATCGAGCTGCTGGAAGCTCGCTTGCTCGGCGGACGGAACGCGGCGCTCGCGTACAAGAGGATGATCAGCGCTCGCGTCCCAGTCATCGCAGCTAGATACTCCCACGTGCCAGCGAAGGACTCGACTGTAGTGTCGAGGAGCCACGCCACAGGAACAGAGTACCAACTCAGTCCCGCCGCGAGTAGCACCGTGGACCATGTTGAGCGCGACGAGACTCGGTTCGAGATGACACTGACGAGGACGAGCAGCGAAACGAACTGCTTGGCTCCGTACGCAGCCTCGCTCGCCACCTCAGACATGTCCCCCGCGAAGGCTCGAGTCGCGAACGTTGCAGCAGACACACCGGCGAAGATCCCCGACGCGCAGCACAGACTCCAGACGACTGGCTCGAGCGAGGGCAGCAGGACGCGTCTGGAGGCCGCTGCGTTCCCTCTTCGTGCCGCTCGTCTTGTGTGGCGCATGTACGCGCCCGCGAGCGAGGATCCGACGAAGAGAACCGCGAACTGGATCACGAAGTACTGCGGTTGTCGATGGGCGACAGTGGAAGCTCCGAGATCCGCTGCAGCAACGTCGGAGGCGAGCGCGTCTGTCGAGCTCATGCTCCGAGTCGACGGGTGGAGCTCTGGGCTCGAGAGCGCAAGTTGAGGAGTGAGCGTGGCAGCGTCGTCGAGGGACGAGCGTGAAACGTGGACGCTGGGCTCACGGGGGGATTCGCTGGTTGGTCAGCGCTGCTGGCTTCGGTGCACGACAGCTCTGCTCAAAAGCCCCGTAGCTGGTGTCTATCCATCTGCACCAGCTGCGATCGAAAGACGGCGGGGGACGTCGACAAGGCAGACAGTGACCACAAGCTTGAAGCAGCGGTGCGAGAGATCGAGTGAGCACTGCCTCCTGTTGATGTTGCAACGCGATCGTCACGCTGCTCTCAGTTCCTTCCTTCCACCCGTCAGGTTTACCGCGTTCGCGTCCACGGCGGCTGAGGCCCCGGCTGGCGGTCGCGAGCAATGGCTCGCGAACGACGGAAGAACGCCAACGCCACCTTGTTCAGCGCCGCAGTACGTGGCGTGCGGAGAAATCAACGCGCCTAAGATCGTCGACGGAAGGTCGGAAGTCCCGCTCTGCAGAGGAGCAGCAGCGGCGTCGTGGGTGAGTGCGTCCACCGATCGAACCGATCCGCCGAGGAGTTTGCGTGAGGCGAGCGAGCGACCAGAGAAGGCTTCGCTGCCGCCATGCGCACCACTTGACTCTCTCGACGACCACCACGCAGCCAGACAACCACTTCACGTCAGAGCAGCAGCCTGAATCGGGCGAGAGGTCATGCTCGTCGCTCTGGCCGTCCCACACTCACGACGACGCACTCACAACGCTTGGCACACCGCTGCTTGTTCACGCATCTCCTCTATCCAGGCCACTTCGCTACCCCTGCTTCTTGAGCGCGCGCTCTTTCCGATGGTGGTTCGCCACCTTCGCCTTGTTCTTCGAGCTCCGAGCGCGCGCGCGCAGCTCCTGTTCTTTGGTCATCGGCGCAGCTCCAGCGGCGCCTTCTCCCGCTCCTGTCGATGATGGCGATAACGACGCGGCCGCGCCAGCAGCGCCAGCGTTCGCCTTACCGTTCGCCCCAGTCGAAGCTCCTTGTCCGGCCTTCTTTCCGCCTTGCTGCCCGCTCTTCTTCTGCTGCTCGCCACCAGCGTCCTTGTTGGGAGCTGAGCCTGGCTGCTTCGGCTGGCTGCCGGGAGCAGCGCGGCGCGGTGCGGCTCGCGCTGCGTTCGGAAGCAGCTTCTTCTCCGCGTCCTCGTTGATCTCTTCGCCATTGTTCGCAGGCTGCAAGCGGTTGACGTTCCGCATGCTCTCCCAAAACGCGTCCTCCGCCTCGCGCGCTCGCATCAATCGGTTCTGCAAGCGGATGCTGTCCTGGCCGTCGCCCTGCCCGCTGTCCTTCACGCCGAACGGCTCGTAGTCCTCAAACTCGTCGTTGTAGTCGTCGTCGTACTCGTCCAGCTTGAGGAACGGCGTGACGCCCGCCATGAGCTCCTCCTCCTCCTCGATCATCTTCGCGATCTTCTTGGTCTTCTCGGCGAGTGCGCTGTCGCGTTTCACGAGCTGCGGGTCGTACGTCTTCTCTTGCGGCTTCTTGCCGATCCACACGCGGCTCGGGTCGAGCTTCTTCTCTTCAGACTTCGTCTTCGATGCTGCTTGTGGAGGTGGCGGCGGCGCTTTGCCCGTCAGCTTCGCCTCGAGGACTGCGAACTCACGGTCGGAGCGCTGGAGGCTCTGCGGAACCTCCAGCAGCACCGGAGGCGGGTTGCTCTCCAGCAGAAAGTTGATCACCGTCTCGAGCTGGTTCTCCGAGCTCAGCAGACACAGCTCGATGTATCCGTCGCCGAGGTCTGGGAAGAAGTCCTTCACCTGCAGCACGAGCGGGTTGACGACTGCATCAGCGGCAGAGGAGGTCTCCGACGGCGGAGCTTCCTTCTCCTCAAAGTCGTTCGCCGCGTGGCTTTCGTCGTGCGCTTGTCTGCTGTCGGACGTGGCTGACGGCTTCTGCTCGCTCGGATCCAGACCCGCCGAGACGATCCGACGGCGAGGAAGCGCGTCGACGATCATCTCGAGATACGACAAGTGCTCGGTGTCAGTCTCGCCCGATTCCAGGAAGCTCGAGATCTTGTCCTGCGACAGCATCCAGACAGCGTGAGCATCCCACGGCCGCCGCTTCGCACCAGAGCGCGCAGTTCCGACCTTGTAGTTGCAGAGATACCACAGGTCGCTCAGGTACGAGCCCTGGTCCGCGTCTTCGTCGTCGCAGCAGTGGCTCATCGTGTGCAGCACCTCGAGCAGCACCTCGTCGTGGTTCCCGTCGCCTTGCTTCGACAGCAGCAAGTTCATAAAGTGGCCGAGCGTCTGCACAAGGGGAAGGCAACAGTGAGCGTCGTCACGGATACGAGCACCAGACTACCTGAGCCGACGACGGCCGCACCTGCAGCAGCAGCTGGCGTGTCTCCGCGATGAGCTGCAGCTCCCCCTGCGCCTTGGCGTCGTCCAGTTTCGCCACGTGGCGCTGCAGCACCGGCAAGTCCGCGTCGTAGCACACGACGAGCGCGCGCAGCAGCGAGTCGGACCGGAACGCCATCTCCACGTCCGCGCCGCGCTCGAGCAGCAGCGTCGCTGCGAACGCCTCGGACGCCAGCAGTCCGCTCAGCTGCAACCCGCCGCTCGGTCAGCATCGCTCTCCACACCCCAACGCCAGCCGCGTCCAACGCACCGAGAGCGCGACTTCGTGGATGCTGTGGATCGCGTCGAGCACCTGCGTGCGCTTGTCCTGCTGCGCCAGCGCGTGCAGTGCGCGGAGGTGCTGCAGTCGCACCCGAGCGTTAGTCAGCACGTCGCGCGTCATTCTATGCGGCTTCGCTTCAGAGCGACTGGCGAACGTACCTCTCGGAACACGCACTGCAGCGCGCGGACGCCGAAGCGCTCGGCGTGCGGCGCCAGCGCGTCCAGCACCCGCGCGACGGCCGCCCCGTTGCTGCGCGCGAACACCAGGCAGAATGGCACCACGCGCGCGGCGTGCAGCGGAGCGTCCAGCAGTAGCTGTGCGTCGCGGTGCAGCTCGACGATGTCCCCGTCGTCGGTGCTCGTGGTGGGCGGCAGTAGCGCCGCCGCGCGCAGGAGGAGCAGCAGCACATGCGGTGCATCGGCGCTCAGCGCCGCCTGCGCCTCTCGCGCCAGCGGCTCGCGCTGCGTCTGCGCGCGGGCGGCGCGCTCCAGGAACGCGTCCAGTAGCTGCAGCAGCTCAGGGGCCGCGCTGAGCGCCGGGAAGCGCGCGTCGGCGGCGCGCAGGCAGGCGGCGAGCTTCGACATGCGGTTGGCTCGGGCGATTGAGTTATGATTGATTTCAGAGGGTATATGCGATAGTGAAGAAATCTGGGTTGATAGTCAGAACAGTGTAGAGTCTGGTAAGTACGAATCGTGTGGAAAGTGTGAGGAGCGTTCTATAGGGTTGTGTAATCCGGCAACCGGATGACAGAGACGAAGTTGAAGTGGTGTTGGCAGTAGGACTCAGGGGCACTTGCTGCGGCTACCTCCGACTGCGGCGGCGACGCTGGATGATCTGCAGGATCTGAATGAATCACACCGCAAACAAGAAGCGGTGTAAGTACAGGACGCGCCAACCAGCTTCGGCGCCGAAGCGTACCCCGTCCGACCCGAGGCGGCTGCCGTCTTCGAGCTGGTTCTCAGGCGGGCTCAGCTCCAGGAGCTCCGACTTCAGGACGCTCCGGATGTGTTCCACCTGCTGCTGGGGCTCTGGCAAGCTCGCTTGTAGGAACGGCTTCGGGGTCGGAGACTGCGAAGCGCTGTGTCGTCCTGGTCGACCGAGCGGGCTGGGACCAGCACTCGACGCTGGGCGGACTCGAGGCGGCTTCTGCTTGGACGGACAGTCGGCGCGACTTTGCTCCAATCGCCGCGACGTTGCACTCTCCCGTTCTCGTTCTACGTCCATCTCGCCACTGCTGCTCGCGATCAAGCACGGAGCGGCGGACGCTGGTCGGCTTCGCAGTTTCTTGAACTCCAGGCGCTGCGGATGACCGTACACTGTCAGCGGCGCCTCGTCCGGCCGCATCATCTCCAGCGCTGGCTCCGCGTGATCGCTCGACTGATACGGCTGAGCCGCGTCGTGTGCTGCGCGGAGCTCGCGGTACTTGCTGGTCAGCTCAGCGAGCAGGAACTCTTTCTCCTGCTGCAACAAGTCGGCTTTCGCCAGCACCATCCCTTGCGCCTCCGCGAACTTCTCCAGCTTGCTCAAGGCGAGCTTCTGCTGCGCGAGCTGAGACTGTAGCGACGCGATCTGGCTGTGCAAGGCGTCCAAGTCCGTCGCAGACCACTCGCTAAAGCCCAGGTGGCCAAACGCATCCGAGACGATCTTGTACACCATCTTGAACGACACTCTGCCAGCCTTGCTGCTGCTGCTGCTCGCGGCGACTCGCTGCTTGAACGGACGCTCCGAGCGAGCTGCTGCTGCCTCTGCGGCGTCGAACTCTTGCTGCTGCTTTGCGCACAGCGTCTCGATCCTCGCTAGCACGCGCTTCCGCTCGTGGCTCACGCGCAGGTTGAGCTGCTCGCCGTACCGCTTCTCATACTCGTAGCGCAGCTTCCTCTCCAGATCATATCGTTCACCGTCGACCTCGTAGGCGTTTGTCGTTCTCTCGTCACTGACTTCCTCGTCGCTCGAGGTACCGACGAGCGCCACGATGATGTTTTCCAACTTCCGTGCGTCGCGACGTCCAGGATCCTGAGCGAGCCACGCCGCGAATGCCTCCTGCGTTGTTACGACGCTCGTCTCCATCCGACACAAGCGCGCCGCTTGCTGTTCCAGCGAAGCGATGTGCTCTTTCGTTGCCTCGGTCAGCTTCTTCGCCGCCTCGACCTCCTGCTCGTTGCTCGCAGTCCTGGACTGCAGCTCCACGAAGAGTTCCTTCCAATGTGCCTTCTCACTCTCCGTCTGCTCGATTGCCTTCTTGCTCGCGACGAGCGCGGTGTGCGACTCCGAGAGCAGCTGCGTGACCTTGGCGAGCTCGTCGCTCACCTTCGACGCTGCTTCTTCAGCATGCCGCACCTTCCGAGTTACAGCTTCCTTCTCGCTCGTCAGCTCCACCACCTGCTTCTTGAGCCCATCGATCGTCTGCGTGGCCGTGCTCAGCGACTGCTTCAGGGACTGCACGTAGACGTCAGCTACGCTGGACACGTTCACCGCTCCACTGGTGGTGGAAGAGATTCGGCTCGGGCTCCGACTCGAAGAGCGCTGCGGCGAGTTCGACGACACGCTCGACGTCTGCTTGATCAGCATCTTCTTCATGCGATCCACCTCTGCACGCGCGGCCCGCAGAGTGTCCATGAGCTGCGAGTTGCCCAGCTCCATCGCGTTGTACGAGGCCCGGAGCTCGCGCAGCAGCGCATGCAGCGCCGCCTCTTTCGCTGCGTGCTCAGTCGTGAGCTGCAGCACCAGGTCGTCGTACATCTCCTTCGCCTGGAACGCCTGCTCCTTGCGCAAACACTTCTCGAGGTGCGTGAACCGGTCGATCTCTTTCTTCAGCGACGTGCGCGTGCGGCGCAGCTTGTCCTCGTACATGCGCACTTGCCACTCGGCGGCCTGCTTCGCCTGCTCATCCTTGCGCGCGAAGCTCTCCGCGATGCTCTTCGAGAGCGAGTCTGCGTTGAGCTTGAGCCGCGCCACGAGCTTTTCCAACTGCAAGTGCAGCGCGTCGTTCACCTTGTCGTGGAAGCTCGCGAGCTGCTTGCGCCACGCGAGATCGCCGCGGATGAACATCGACGTCTCGTCGAACGCGGTTTGGAGCGAGTGCACACGGGTCTTGAGCGCACTCGCCTCGCCCTCGAGCTCGGACGCGAGCGATTCTTTCCACGCCGAGAACGGAGAGCCCTCGATGGCTCGCGCCAGCGTCGCAGCTTCCTCCGAGTCTGGTGGCGGCTGCGAAGGAGACGTCTGTGGATCTGGTGATGACGACTGCGGTTCTGCCGGAGGCGGCTCGCTGTCGCCGTTCGCTCGAGTGTCCATCATCGTGGCTGCGTCTGCACCACTTCCGTCTCGACGCACACGCGCGAGCAGCGCGATGACGACGGGGGTCGAGCTACGAAGCACAACACTGCGTCAGCACATCGATCCGCGAAGCCCGAGCACACGGAAATAGGCTCCGAAGGCGATTGAGGAGCTTAGAGAGACATGCATGCGTTCGCTCGACTGCTGACTGCGCTGACGAATCGAAGTCGACGACGTTGTGAGTGTGCTCGTCTCGAAGCGCCAGCGCTGTCAACGCGGGCTCGACGCAAAGGCGGCGACGTCTGGAAGCTGCAAAGAGAAAAGAGAGAAAGCGGTTGCGTGGCCGTCGGCAGCATCAGCTCCTTCGGCACTCCCACCCAGTTGTGCGCGTGCGACCACAGGTGATCGACGAAGGCGAAGACGGCGACGGGGACGCGCAGAGGCGGACTGGACGGCCAATCACACTGCTGCTGGAAGCGCCGGGTGACGATTACACGTAGAACATCACCTGCTTGAGATCGTTGTGGATCTCCAGCATGCGCATGTCGACGTCGACCGTGTCGTAGCTGCTCCCCGACGAGATCGACGCCGTCTCGCTGCCGTCGACCTGGAAGAAGCGCGCACGGAACGCCAGCAAGTGCGAATAGTACGCGGCTGGCACCATCGACACCGAGCGCGTGCAGCGAGCGAACGTGTAGCACAGCTTGTACGTGATCGTCTGGATCTCGTCCGCAGTGTACCCGATCTCGTCAAGCAGCACGTGGTAGTGCGTCGGGCGGCTCGTTCCCTGGAGTCCGGCGTGGCTCATCAGGTAGAAGTCGTTCTCCACCGGGTGACAGATCACATTGTCCACCACCGTCCCCGCCTTCACGTTCCCACTGCGATCGCCGTCGCGAGGGTCGGCCGGGAAGAGCCGCGTGTTGTGGCGCTTCTGCACAATGATGAACGTGATCGGAGGTTGGTACCCCTTCTCCAGCTCCGCACACGCCGCGCGGATCGCCGTCACCTCGTAGTTCAGCACCATGTGGAACTGCCCCTCGCTCACGCCGTCGCGGTACATCACGATGCGTTCCGGCTTCGAGCGCGTCTCGCGGTAGTATCGCTTCATCAAATCCACAGTCATCTCCTTCATGTATTCGATCTGCTCCACGCGATGACCCTGCGCTCGCACCGCGCCAGCGTGCTTGATGAAGTTCTGGTCGACCGATGCCACGATAGCAGCCACTGACGGGCGAGTGCGGTCGAACGGGCTCGGGTGCGTCACGTCTGCGCCGAACACGATTGTTCCCTTCCCGAACTTCGGCAGGTTCTCCGCGATCACAGTGTTCTTGCCACCAAGCTTCGTGTTCACCTTGAGCAGAATGTTCGCGATGTACTGCGGGTTGCACTTTTGAATGTGCTTCGCCAGCATGCACTGCGACACGATGCCCACCTCCGTGTCCGACGCACGCTTCAAGTCGCCGTACGCGTGCGCATCCGTCGTCGGGTTGATCATCCAGATCACTTGAGGCTTCACACGGAAAGCGGACCCGGCAGCGCGCACCGCTTCGTCGAATGCACTGCGGATCGACTGGTTGCGCGGCTTGACAATGATCGGCGGCAAGTTCTTCAGCGGATTCATGCCCAACTGGCCAGCTTGCGCGATCACCGCGTGGAAAAACTTCTCGATGTCCGCGATCGGGTTGCGGCGAGGGTCGCAACAGCTGATCACGGCCCACGACGCCAGCTTCGACGCCTGGAAGAACGACTTCCCCTTCATGTTCCACGAGCCGGTGTCCGGGCGAATCGTGCCGTTCTTGTACGCCATGTTCGGAGGCGGCAGCAGACGAGCTTGCACCTCCGACATCCGAGGAGACACGTTCAGCCCGAACGCCTTAAGCACCGGGTCCTTGTCGAAACCTGCCTCGCGGAACTTGCCCTCGATCGCTTTCTTGCGGTCTTGCGGCGGCGTGCACGTGAACCGAATCATGTTCGCCACTTGGTTGTCCGTCGCCTTGCGAGGACACTTCTGCCCGGCCACGATCGTGCACACCTCGATCGGCAAGTAGTTGCGGCCATTCAGCGCGCCGACGTGGAGGCACGGGAGACGCGGGTAGCGGAGGCGCACATTGTACGCTGACGCAAAGTACTGCGCGACCGACATGCGCTTCCCGTTCTCGTCTTCGAAGAACGTCTCGTCCGCACCCTTACTCGACAGTTTGTTCACGCGGTACTGGCGACGCACACCCGGACGGTGCGTGATCTGCACCTTAACGCCAGAGATCGCCTTGCTGAACGCCGACTGCTGGTACTTGTTGAACGACGCCGGCAGCGCATTCAGTTGGAGGGTCTCGTACACGTAGTCCTCGACGCTCATCGCCTGCACGAACGCCGTCGCCGCGAGGTCCAGGTTCACCACGAGTCGACTCTGCGTCGCGCGCAGACTCTGAAAGTACCCGAACCACACGTCCGCGCCTTCGCCGATCGCCTTCTTCCCCGACGGACTGAACAGGTTGCGGCCGACAGCCACAAACCGCGTCGACGCCGTGTGGCGCAGCGCGATGTCCAGCGCCTGGAGCGCCTCGTACGGCGTGTAGTTGAGCCGACCAGCAAACAGCTCGTTCAGCTGCTCCATGCGGACCGCGCAGGGGGCCGACTCCTTCACGACCGCCGAGTACTCCTTCGGGCGATCTTCGTCGTCCAGCTTCAACCCAGTGAACGCCTGCTCTTGGAACGGCAGACGGCTCGGCGTGTACACATTCTTCCGTCCGTCCGAGACGACCACCGCGGTCGGGAACTCGCGCTTCAGCCGCGCCAGCAGCGCGCTCATGATCTTCCCGGCGAGCGCCTTCGGCGGGCCTTCGTTCGGGAACAGCCGTCCGTTCTCGCCGAACGCCACGTCGTAGTGGTACGCGTCGCCGCTCGGGTTGAAGCTCACCTGGAAGTGGTTCGCGAGGATCTTCACGGGCGTCCCGGCGCGACCGAAGCCCTTGCGCGAGGGAAAGTGCATCTGCACCATCGGCGCGACGAGCGCGCGCTGCGAGGCCGACACGTCCAGTTTCTCCTCCAGCTCCAAGCCGAGCGCTTCAATCTCGCCGCGACTCGATAGCGGGGTCGGTGGCGGAGGTGCGACTGGCGGCGCCGGCGGCGCGGTTTGCTGGCTCCGCGGCATCCCGCCGTGCCCTCCGTGTCGTCCAGCGGGGGGCGGCGGCGGGGGCTGGCTGGCGCCACGTCCGCCAGCAGCGTACCCGGGCGGAGCGGGAGGGCCTCCGCCCCCGCCTCCGCGACCGCCGCCGCGGCCGCTTCCACTACCTCCACGTCCCCAATTGACGTTGCCTCCGCGGCCGCCGCGGTGGCTCATGGCGTTTCTCGCCTTCCGCTGCTGCTGCTGCTCGGGTGGCTGGTGGCTGAAGGCTACTTGAAGCTTGAGCTCTGGAGCGCGAATCGGAGAATGAGGCGACAGGCGGCGGGCGAACGGGCAACTGGCGCATCCGATAGTGAAAGCAAGATAACTGGAAGGCACCCGCGAGTTGAAGCAAAAGATCGGGAATCCGAGGGGCAAGACGACGAGGAGGAAGGCGGCGTGCTGTTCAACATCAGGCGCCAGCAGCAAGTGTGGCGCGACGGTGTGACGGCGCGGGCGTCTCGCCATCGTTTTAAGCGGGTCACGTCAAGCAGCCCGACATATCAGCAGGACGAGGAGATCTGCCAGCTCGGAACGCCAAGCGCAGCTCTTCCGCGACTTGCACGGTGTCGAGAGCACTCGACGCTCTCTGCGTAGCTTCCGCCCTGGCTACGTTGTGCGTGCACGCACACAAGAGCTCGCTCTCTTCGTGTGCTGCCCTACACGACATCAGCAATCCTTTCGATTGTTGTACTTAATACTTGTAAGGAAGTGTCGAGGCGTCAATCCACACGGCGAGTTTCGATTGGCTCCTTCTAAGTGCGATGCGCACTTAGTCGAGGATGTCAAACGATTATTACGGCTTTAGCCATGCACACCTCCTCGCTGACTCGCTCATTCCCGCATCTGCTCGCTCGCGCGCACGCGTCCGCCTCCCTCCTCCCCCCCTCCCCCTCCTCCGCTGCAGCCAGCGCCTCTCCACCATGGCTGCCAAGAACCCGCGCGTCATCGCGCTCTTCGACGTCGACGGCACGCTCACACCTGCGCGCAAGGTGCGGTCGCCAGCGTGCCCGCAACGAAGTGAGCTGCTCGCGATCCACTGACGAACGCACGATCGATCAACCAAACACGCAGGATGCGTCGCCCGAGATGCTTGCGCGCCTGCAGCAGCTGCGCAAGCAGATCACGATCGGCGTCGTCGGCGGCTCGGACCTCGTGAAGCAGAAGGAGCAGCTCGGCGAGACTGGTGCGTTCGCGGCGGCCAACGCGACGGGTGTGCGCGTGCGTCTCCAAGCGCTCACGCGCCTGCAGTCGTGGACGACTTTGACTACAGCTTCTCGGAGAACGGCCTCGTGGCGTTCCACAACGGCGCGAAAGTGGGCGAGACGGTGCGTCCCGCGTCCGCCTCCTCCCCCTTTACTCCTGCGCTCACGACGCGATGCGGCGGGTGCGCAGAGCCTCAAGAAGCAGTTCTCGAACGAGCAGATCAACCGCCTTGTGAACTTTGTGCTGCGCTACATCGCCGACCTCGACATCCCGATCAAGCGGTAGGTCGGCGCGCGGGAGTCGGAGGATGCGTCACAGAGCTGACGCCGCTGCTTGCGCCGCCAGCGGCACATTCGTGGAGTTCCGCATGGGGATGATCAACATCTCGCCCATCGGCCGCAACTGCTCGCAGGAGGAGCGCGACGACTTTGAGCAGTACGACCACGTGCACAACGTGCGCAAGACGTTCGTCGAGGTGCTCAAGAAGGAGTTCGCGGACTACAACCTCACGTTCTCCATCGGCGGCCAGGTGCGCCGCGTTCTCGTGCGCTGGTGAGGCTGCTTAGGGTGGTCGACGCGCTCACACGAGGCGCCTCGCAGATCTCGTTCGACGTGTTCCCGGCGGGCTGGGACAAGACCTTCGCGCTGCGCTTCCTCGACCCGAAGGACTACGACGAGATCCACTTCTTCGGCGACAAGACCCACGAGGTGCGTCACTCTGTTCTGGCTGCCCGACTGTAAGCGATGCGTGCGACTAACTCACGACTCCCAGGGCGGCAACGACTACGAGATCTACACGCACGAGCGCACGATCGGCCACACGGTCACGTCCCCCGACGACACGCTCCGCCTGCTCGACGAGCTCTTCCCGGTGCCCAAGTAGGCGCAGAACTTGGGACGCGGGTGCACCAGCTACTGGACGTGAGACGGCAGGCGGTCCTCACACCGCCCGCCCACCTCTCGCCCGTGACCCACCAGCTCCATACAGAACCCCATGCCACCCAACACCCAACTGAACAGCTTCTCTTGTGATCCGCACGCTCGTCACTCACTCGTCACTCGTCCAGCAGCGCGTCGTCGCCGCCGAGCAACTTGGCCATCGGGTCGTCGCCTCGCGTCCGCAGCAGCTTGTACGCCTCCATCTCCTCGGCGTCCACCTCGTAGTTGCCCATGGAGTTGTACTTTCGCCGCTTGTCGTCCGCCTCGGCGCCGGCGCTCGCCTTCGCCGCCTTCCGCAGCGCCTTGCGCAGCTTCTTGTCGTCCAGCTCCGGCGCGACGTTCTCGCCGTACATGTCGCTGCGCTTGGGCATCGCGCTGCTCTTGTGCGGCTCGGCCGCGCGCTTCGCCTCGTCCGGCGGGAGGAGCATCGGCCGCTCGGCCTTCGCCGCCACGGCCGCCGCGATCGCGCGCTTCCCGTCCTCGCCCGTGCAGTACGACTTGCGCACCTTGGAGTGGCAGCACGCGTACCCCCACGCGCGCTCGGCGCGGTCGAACCAGGAGCCCCAGACGGCCGCATGGTTGTTCTCGCGCACGTCCTCGACGTACTTGGACTTAACCGGCGCGCGCTCGAGGCCCTTGAGCACGCGGCCGTCGCGCGCGTACTCGACGTAGTGCTCGCTCTGCGCGAGCAGCAGCTCCTTGGGCGGCGCCGCGAGGTGCTCCTGGCCGCCGTACTTGTCGCGGATCTGCCGCGCCTTGTCCTTCTCGAGCGCCGCCTTCTTCGCCTCGAACTGCGTCTTGAGGAACTCGGCCTGCGACGGGTTCGCTAGCGGGTGGATGTCCGTGCCCTTGGCGTACGCCTCCCACGCGAAGAGCTGCGCGGACGCGAGCCGCTGCGCGTCGCCCGTGAACCGCGCGACGTTGTCGCCCATGAACGTCGTGTCCTCCGGGTTGAGCTCCGGGTTGGGGTTCTCGCGCATCGACCGCGTCTTCGGGTCGTAGTACGCCGAGTTCGGGTTCAGGTTGCGCAGGTACTTGGCCGTGTCCTCGCGGATGCGCAGGTTGCGCACCGTCGTCTTCATCTGCGCGCCGCCGACGCCGCCCTGGCGCGCCACGCGCTCCGTGAACATCGGCCCTTCGTCGTGGTCGCGGAACTCCTCGTCCGCGGACGACAGGTCCGAGTCGTAGTCCGAGTCCGAGTCCGAGGCGCCACCATCGTCGCCGAGGTCGTCGGCCTTGCTGCTCCGGCGCTTCTTGGCGCGCTGCTTCTCGGAGGCGGCGCCGCCGGTGGCCGCCGCGGACTCCTGCAGCTCCTTGTTGAGCTCGTCCGTGCGCAGCTTCCGGCGCGCGTCGTCGATCTTGTCGTAGCGCGCGATCGTCTTGGCGTGCTCCTTGGGGTCGTACCCGAGCCACTGGTCGCGCTTGGCGTCGAACGCGAGCCGCCCGAACTCCTGCGAGCGCACGTCCACACGCACGTCGTCGCCCTGCAGGTCGCGGTGCGTCTTCCACGCGCCGACCTTGCGCGGCCGCTCGACGCACTCGGGCGTCTTGTGGCTCAGCGCGCCGCAGTTCTTGCACGCGCCTTTGCGCCACTTGGCCGCCGCCGCTGGAGGTCGCGCGGCGCGCCGGCCGCTCGCGTGCAGCTCGTCCGCCGCATGCAGCGACAGCAGCTGCGCCTTGTTCTGCAGCGACTGGTGCGTGAGCGACGGCCCCGAGTCGCCGAGGTACCACGGCCGCTTGCTGATGTACTCGGGGTTGTGCGGGTTGATGAGGTTGCCGTCGGCGTCCTGCTCCGGCGGCAGCGTCCCG
Source organism: Globisporangium cystogenes (assembly GCA_023334215.1). NCBI lineage: Eukaryota > Oomycota > Peronosporomycetes > Pythiales > Pythiaceae > Globisporangium > Globisporangium cystogenes. Next base: position 7,941 of record JAASGM010000276.1, on the reverse strand, counting down.
TTCTTGCGCGCCTCGTCCAGCTCGCGCTTGCGCTTGAAGTCGCTCGTGGACATGCGCTCGCCGCCGGCGGACGCCATCGCTGCTGTCTGCTGCCTGCTGCCTGCTGGCTGCGTTAAACTGCGGGTGTTGTGTGGCGCAACGTGACTTGGATTCAGTATGCTACGGGAAAAGCTCCCTTCGCGCCACACAATATACAATTCACTATTGAGCCGCCGCAACGATGATCTCGGAGCGCGCGCACGCCGAGTGCGTGCGGCTGCTCGAGCTGCTGATCAACAAGCGCGTGCAGGAGAGCTGGTCGTGGGTGTTCATGACGCCCGTGAGCGGCATTCCCGGCTACGAGCAGGTGGTGAAGAAGCCCATGGACCTCGGCACCGTGCGGCGCCACCTCGGCGCCAAACCCTCGCGCTGCCGCTTCCGCTCGCACGCCAAGTTCGCGCGCGACGTGCGGCTCGTGTTCCACAACGCCATGCTGTACAACAAAGACGACCGGCACGTCAAGGGCTCGGTCTTCGACGCCGCGCAGCACCTGCTGCGGGTCTTCGAGACGGCGTACGCCAAGGCGCTCGACACGGTCTTCCAGGACGAGGCGGCGGACGACGACGGGGACCACGACGCGGCGGCGGCGACAACAGCGACGCCGACGCCGACGACGACGACGACGGACGCCAAAGCCGACGCCAAACCGGCCGAGGCAGCCGCAGCGCGTCACCACGAGAGCGACGCGTCGGACGGCGACGGCGACGGCCACCACCGCAAGCACAAGAAGGAGAAGAAGGAGAAGAAGGCTAAGAAGTCCAAGAAGAAGAGCAAGGACAGGGAGAAGAAGCACTCGTCGTCGTCCTCGAGCGGCGAAAAGAAGTCCAAGTCCCACAAGAGCAGCAGCCGAGACAAGGACCGCTCCAAGGACAAGCACCACCACCACAGCAGCAGCAGCAGTAGCGGCGGGGGCGGCAGTGGAGACAGCGCGTCGGTCGCACCAGACGCGGCGACTGTCGCGACGTCTTCCAACGCGGCGAAGGATGGGGGTCCGAGCTCGTCGGCGTCGACCCCCAGCGCGCCGAGCAGTGCCAAGCGTTCCGATGCGCCACCGCCGAGCGCGCTGGCCCCCGCAAGCGCCAGCGCCAGGAAGATGTCGGACAACGAGATCCAAGCGTGTCTCGGCGTGCTCATGAAGCTTATCAAGTACAAAGAAGGCAACATCAGCCCCGCCGCGCCGTTCCTCCAGCCCGTGGAGCTGAGCCACTTCCCGGACTACCGCGTGAAGGTGCCGAACCGTATGCACCTCTACGGCGTGCAGAAGAAGCTGCGCAGCGGCGGGTATGCGGATCTGAACGCGTTCGCGCACGACGTGCGCCTGGTGTTCTCGAACTGCCTGATCTACAACAGCGACGTGATCTTGAGCAAAGTGATGCGCAGTCACGCGGTGACGCTGATGAAGCTCTTCGAGGCGCTGTTCGAGAAGATTGGCGGGCGGTGGCCGGGGATCCCCGAGCGCTGGAAGTGCCACCAGATCCTGCACGAGATTCTGGCAAACCGCACGGACGGGCAGGAGACAGCGCAGTGGTTCAAGTACCCGATCCAGACGTACTTCGACTCGCCGGACCAGATCCCGTACGGCTACTACAAGACCATCAAGGTCCCGATGGACCTTAGCACCGTATCCGCGCGCTTGCACTTGGGCGAGTACAAGCACGCGTCCGAGTTTGTGAAGGAGGTGAAGCTGATCTTCGACAACTGCGTCCGGTACTGGAAGCCCGACCCGCAGGGACAGACGTACTGCGAGTCGGCGAAGACGCTGACGGATCTGCTCAAGACGCAGGTCGACCAAGTGCTCGGGTCGGCTGTGGGGGAAGACGTGCACGTGAAAGACAAGCACAAATCGTCCTTGTCGTCGTCGTCGAAGTCGTCGTCGAAGCCGCACCGTCCGTCGTCAGCTTCGTCGGTTTCAGGGGTGGCAGCGTCGTCGTCGTTGGTGGACGACAAGGGCAAGCGGAAGTCGTCGAAGAGCTCCGTCGGGAGCTTTGCGGAGAGGGAGGTGTGTCTGAGCATCGTGAAGCAACTCCGCGCGCACAAGATGAAAGGGTACCGAGGCATCGACATCCCGACGGCCGGCCCGTTCCTCCACGCAGTCGACACGACCAAGTACCCAGACTACCTGAAGATCATCTCCGAGCCGATGGACTTTGCGAAGATCGAGAGGAAGCTCAAGGGCGACCGATACGGGAGTGTCGACGAGTTCAGCGCCGATGTGCACTTGATCTTCTCGAACTGCCACAAGTACAACAGCGACCCGATCGAAGGCGCCGACATTCGCGCGATGGCGAGCAGCCTTCGCGACTACTTCGTCGAGTTGTACACCTCGAAGCTGAGCCATTCGGTCGACAGCCGCGCGAAACCAGTCGAGACCAAGGTTTCTGCTACTCCAGCTACTCACAGTACGCCAGTCGCGGTGAAGGTGGCGACGCCAGCAGCGCTGGAGACGAAGGTTCAGGCTCCAGTCTCGAAGCACGAAACGACTTCGGACTCGTCGAAAGCCAGAGCGCCGTCGCGGTCACCAACGAAGAAGCCGTCTGGCGAGTCCACTCGCGAATCGGAGAAGCATCAGTCGGTGCCCACGTCATCGAGTACCAGTAGCAGCGTCGTGAGTGCGATCAAGATTGAGAGCAGCACTCCAGCACCGCCTGTCGCCACGAGAGACTCACAAGCGCGAGATGCACCTCACCACGCCTCAGCAGCACCGCAACCAACTGTAGCTCCCAAGGTGAAAGTGGAGGCATCGAGCAGCTCGTCCGGGTCGAAGGAGGTGCTGTCCGAAGCGGATGAGCTCAAGCGGCGACAAGAGCGCAAGGAGCGCAAGGAGAGAAAGAAGGAGAAGAAGGAGAAGAAGAAGAAAGACAAGAAGGACAAGGAGAAGAAGAAGAAGGACCGGAAGGAGAAGAGCGGCGAGGACCACCACCGCCATCGATCGCACGGAAGCAGCAGCGCCAGCAGCAGTGGCCCCGCGAGTGCGAGTCCGGTTGTCGCGGTTGTTTCTGCGGCCTCCGGCGCAGCTGCCACCGCTGCGGCACCGAAGAAGTCTCCAGTCGCAAGCGCTGCTGTTCCAGCGTCGTCTCCGCCGCCGCTGAAGAGCTCGGTAGGCTCGAAGGTGCCTGGGTCCGAACTGCAGCGAGCGCCGTCGTCGTCCGCCTCGTCCTCGAGCAAGAAGAGTAGCAGCAAGAAGAGCAGCAGCAAGAAGACCGACCTGAACGCCTGGGAGTCGTCGTGCGACCGCGTGCTGAACCGCCTCGCGAAGATCGAGCAGGTGGCGAAGCTCCACTTCGACCAGCCGCTGCTCGAGGTCTTCCCGCAGCTGCAAACCGAGTACTTGCGTCTCATCAGCGAGCCGATGGACCTCCGCACACTGCGCGAGCAGCTCCACGCGCACGCACTGGCGTCCGTGGCGGAGTTCCTGCGCAAGGGCCGCCTCATCTTCCAGAACGCCGTCAAGTTCAACTGCGCGAGCGACCCGGCGTCACTGCACGTCCGCGAGATGTCGAACCACTTGCAGTGGTACTTCGACTCGCTCTGCGCCGAGCTGAACCTGCACGAGTCCGCGAGCGCGGACGCGAACGAGTCGAAGAGTCGACAAAAGCAGCTGCGGCGCGAGCGCGGCGAGCTGGTCGCGAGCGTCCCCATGGACCTCAAGCCGAAGGAGTGTCTGAAGCTCCTGCGCGTGCTCAACAGCCAGAAGTACGACAAGAACTGCTGGCCGTTCCGCAAGCCCGCGAAGGTGCTCTTCCCGGCGCTCGCGCCCGAGTACTTCGACCTCATCAAGACCCCGATGGACCTCTTGACGATCAGCGAGAAGGTCGCCGCGTTCGAGTACAAGCTCCACGGTGACTTCATCCGCGACGTGCGCCTCACGTTCGAGAACGCGATCGTGTTCAACAAGGCGGACAAGGACCGCGAGGGCTGGAGCGTGTACGCCGCGGCGGTGCACATGCTGAGCGTAGCGGAGGATCTCTGGAGCGACGTGACACTCGAAGTGACGGAGCGACTGCGCCGCAAGGACATGCTGCGCAAGGAGCGCGAGCGGCTCGGGGAGAAGCGCAAGCCGTCGAGCAGCGAGAAGAAGGAGCGAGTGCGGCTTGTTGCCGGAGACTCGAAGGTGTCGTCGAGCTCGACCACCGTGGTGATCTCGGTCAAGGCGGAGAAAGATCGGAGCCACTCGGTTGTCGCCACGGGCACGGTCGCGTCGACGAGTGGGGGCTCTGCTTCTGCCGCCTCGAGCTCGGTGCTGGCAGCGGCGACGATCGTGGCAGCGTCGGGCAGCGGCGGCAGCTCGGTGTCTCGCGACGGATCCCCCGACCTGTCGGCGACGCGCTTGAAGCTGTCGATCGTGAACCGCAGCAGCAGCGTCGCCAGCAGCGCCACCGCGGGCAGCGCGAGCGCCAACACTGCTGGTGGCAGCGGCCCGAACGTCGACCGCATGAACAAGTCGGAGCGCAAAGCCGAGGAGAAGCGGCGCAAGCGCGCGCGGCGCGAAGAGGAGATCGCGCGGTCAGAGAAGCGGCGGCGCACGGCCGTCGCGGCCACGGACGACGCGCTGCGCGAAGCCGAGGAGCGCAGCCGCCGCAAGCTGCAGAAGCTCGAGATCGCGCAGGCGATGAAGGCGCGAGAGGAGCGCGAGCAGAAGGCGCGAGAGGCAGAGGCGGAGCGCGCGCGGGTCGCCAAGATGAAGTTCGACGCGCAGGCGTGGACGGGCGTGCTCGTGCCGGCCCAGCGGAGCAGCCAGGGCTTCTGGTCGAAGAAGCGCCTCAAGCTGCAGCTCCCGGCGGCGTTCGCGACCGCGGAGCTCATCGGGAGCCACTAAGTTATCATCGACCGATCGCTGCGCGGCTGCTGTGCGTGAAGCTCCAAACCAAAAAAGTTAGCATTGAGTGTTACCGGAAGCCGCGCGGGTCGAGGTTGTCGTGAGGCGCAGGCGGTAGTCGTCGACGCGCTCTCGGACCCGACTCGCTCGCTCCCGGAGCTCCTCAGCTGCCATCGAGAATCAACACATAAATAATGGCGCTTGCGCCGCGACCGACGCCGCGGGGGCGTCGCTGCTCCGCTCCACTTGCGGCCGCAGTCGGCGGCGCTCGCACGCGATTATCAGGAGTCTTCATCGTCGTCGTTGTTTCTGGTTTGCGGTGTCTCTCGGCAGCGCCGGCGGCTGCCGCGCGGCCGTCGCTGGCGCTGCTGGGGGACGGGGACAGTGGTGGTTGGTGGTTGGCGGAAGTCATGGGGTTCTTGTCAGTGGTGCCGGGCGGCCGGCTGCTTCTTTTTGTCGGGTGTGCGAGCGCCCGCGTGGTCGGTGGGTTCGTGTTCTGGTTCGTTGTTGTTTGTGTCTTGGAGGCGGAGCTGCTGGTGCTGCTGCTGATACTGCACCTGGTGGCGAGAACGGGAGCGAAGCCCGAGCTCCTCGTGCTTCCCCAACTGCCGCAGCGCAACTCCGCCGCGTTTCCTTCTTGGCTTCGTCTCTGGGCGACGCTTACGCGTACCGCATCGCCTCTTGCGGCGCGCTCGCGTCGTACGACAGCCCACCGTCGACGCCCTGCCAGCCGTACTTGAAGTGGTACACGTGTGGCCCGCCGTAGCCACCGCAGGTGTGGTACCCGTCCTTGCACATGCACCCGTAGTTGTCGCTGGACGATGGCGACGCGCACATCGTCGGCGTCGACGCGTACTGCCCAAACGGACTGGCGCTGCCAGTGGTGCACCCGCAGTTGAGCAGCTGGTTGCCGTGCATGCACGACTGCCCGCCCTGGTACGGCGTGCTCTCTGGGCGAAGGAGACCGTACGCGAGGTGGGTCGGGATCGCGATGTGCGTCTGGAGGAACAGCAGCTCCTCGTCCGGCACCTTCTCCCACCGGTCGCGGTCCTGGCTCCCGGGACACTCCCAGTCCGAGACGCCGTACACGAGGCCGTAGAGCCACGACTTGCACTCCCAAAGCACGTTCGGGTCCAGCTGGAGGAACTGCGCCACGAAGAGGAAGTCGAGTGACGGATCCACCAGCAGCAGCGCCGAGCCCGCGAGCACGCTCGGGAGGAAGTCCACCGACTGGTAGTCCAGCAGCGCGACGTCGATCAGCCGCACCGCGTGCACGAAGAGGTCCTTCGTCCCCGACAGGTTGTGCCTCGGGTTCACAAAGTCGCTGCAGCAGCACAGCGCGGTGTGAGACTCCCCGGCGCAGCAGAGCACGAGAGCACAAGAAAGAGGCGCGGAGACGCACCCCATCGTGTCGAGTGGCATCTCCGACGAGTCGCCCGCCAGCAGGAAGAGCAGCCACGAGAGCGGCGTTGTCGGGTGGAGGTTCCAGTTGAGCTCCTGCGCCACCAAGTAGCGGAGGTCAGCAAAGCAGCACACGTATGCACCCACGCTCACTAGTCCGTCGCCCAGCCCACGTACCACGAGGTACTCGCCCTCGTAGCGCACGAGGTCCTCGCCCGCGCACCGCACCGCCCCTTGCTTGGAGATGAAGGCCGCGAGGTCCGCCGCCTTGGGCGGGTGAACCTCCTCGATCTTGGCCGCCATGAAGACGCACGTGAGTCCGAGCAGCTGCAGCTCGCGCTGCACGGCGAAGACGTCGTCGTAGTTCCGGATCGAGTAGGCGTCGTGCTCGCGCAGCAGCGCGCGGCGCCGCAGGATCACGTGCGCGTACTGCACGGCGAAGTGCGCGCTCTGGCGCTGGAGCGCGAAGTGCGCGCAGACGCTGGCGATCCAGTGCCACGTGTAGCCGAACTGGTCGTACGTGTTGGCGAGCGGCAGCTGGCCGCCCACCGACAGCGGTGACACGGCGCCGCGCGGCAGCAGCTGCTGTTGCTTGGCGCCGAACGCCGCGGCCGCCGGCGAGAGCGGCGCCGCCACGCGCAGCCGGCCACCGCCTCCGCTGACGGCAGCAGCAGCATCCACCGAGGCCGGCGGCGGCGCGAAGAACGCGGGGGGCGCCGGAGTGAGGCGCGCGCTCTGCTGCTGGTACGCCATCTCCTTCTGGCGCATGCTGAGCACCACCATGAGGTCGAGGTTCATTCTGCGGGGAGGGAGACCCTCTCGGGACGGACGCGCGTGGAGCTCCTGCCTTCCTGCTGCCTGCGTGCCTGTCGCGTGCCTTCGCCTGCCTTCGCCTGCCTCCTGCCTCAAGCTCGACGAGCTCTTCCCTTCCCCCGTCCGATTCCCCACTGGTGCTTTTATTTGATAGTGAGAAAATGAAGGTACTGTCTCGATTGATCGAGAGAACCACTGACTTATTTCACTATTGCGATCCTAAAATTACTTTTCTATAGAGAAGAAAGCAAGGGAATTTGAGAACTCTGCATTAACCAATTAACTCATTTCCAAAGCCTTGTGAAAAAAACAATTCTGGCGTTAACCCTCGACAACCTAATGTTCTAACGTAAAAGTGTTTACTAGTATTTCATCAGATTATGGCATGAATTTGGGTTGCTTAGCAAAATCGCCATATATTTGTGTAATTTCTTCTGTTCTTAATAAAAGTTACACATTATGAATCTAATTTAGATGGAGCAGCTAACAGTCCAAGTCTGATGTTTATCCACTCAGATTATCCAGCTCAAATTTTGACGTAAAGTCAGATTTTCACTATTTTCGCAAAATCAGTTTTTTTGCAGGTCTTTTATTGGGGTACAGACTTGTATTGGAAGCAAATCCAAACATAAAAAAAAAACACAATATGGAGTGATTACAGGTCATTGAAGCGAAAACCCCGCTGTAATGCCAGTCAACTGACGTGTTCAGTTATCGGCGGTGAAATGGCTGTATGGGTGAATATCCTCGTTATTCCGACATCTGATCTGTCTGAGAAAATCAGATTTTATCTTGATGTTTGTATGTCATCCGGAATAAAGTATAATGGCGGCAATAATCCTTTTACTATTTTGTGTATACAAGAGATATGG